>JAPYYQ010000184.1:32573-128094 GCA_030522585.1 Anagyrus pseudococci | reverse complement strand
TTTAATATATTTCGAGTCTGTCCCCCAAAACCTATACAGTATAGTAAATTTTCTAAAATTTAGTTGTAAAATTTACTTATACTTATTTATACGTGTACGACATGTATGGCAGTTGTCGCAGTTTTGGTTGAAGCAACTACTCGGCTACTAACGAAAAATCTGTTGATACTGAATTATAGTAGAGGAAGTTATTATAAATGCCCTCGTTAAGGTCGAAGCCGATGAAAAAGGAAGAGCAAGAGGGGGTAGGCTGCTTTGATGAAGTGCTGCAGTCGGAAAGATCGATTATCGAGCATTAGGCCGCGTCCGGCAGGCAACGTGAGATTATCAATAAGAGTGGAGGAGAGCGGCATTGGTAACGGAGGGCCGGGGATGTGTTTTCTGGCGCGATGATGGCCGGATCTAACGGGCGGCTGGTAGAAAACATAACGGCCGTCGGAGGCGCAGCAGGGCACAGTGGCTGCTAATGGCCGTGCTGTCAGTCGCGCGTACGCCGAGTTGCGAGATAGCGACGTACTTAGGTCGTCGTCGCCGGCGTCATATCGCAGCGCTGCCACGAACGACAGACCATAACCGAACGCCGAGCTGCTCTGCTGCTCCTCTACTGGCCTATTCGACATCGTCGCTGCGGCTGTTACGGTTATGCGCCTGCCCGCGCCAAACCGCGCGCTTAACGATCTCACACGTCCCGGCTCCTCTGTGTGCGCGCCTCCCTGCCTCTGGCTAGAAACTCGCGCAAAGGAGGAGGTTAATGGCGCTGGCGTCACGACGACGCCCTGATAAATTGCCGTTAATGAAGCAACAAATGCAGCCGCTTGCGTGTCTTGGGAGATTCAAGCCCCAGCAGCTCTGGCCTTGCGCCTACTTCCTCCTCTCAGCCCCTCTTCCGGCCTATCGAGGTAAACCTGAGGAATAATAGATCGCGGCCGGGCGTCGAAGCGTGCGCTTCTTGCTCTTTCGACTCGAATCTCCCTGCAACAATTATGACGCCCTAAAAAATTTATGAGACCCGAAAACGTCCCTCTAGCCCTCCAGAACGAATCTTCCCTCTGCTGGAAATCAGTGTATTATTTAATTTAGGAATAAATCGGCGAAAGAGCCGAAGACGCTCGGAATCTGGTTAATAAAAAATCGGCAGTGGGAGGTTATTGAGACTAATTAATTCGGACCTCCGGCTTTATTCGGGCAGCGCCGGGATTTCAAAGAGGTTCGGGGTGGTAGGCCGTTATAGTTGAATAGAGGCTTCTTCGAGCTCAGGCTGGAATTCCCAATGGCATATCTGGGCAGTAGGTAGGGAAAACAATAAATGTAATTCATGCATTTCGAGGAGGTTCAATATGGGAGGGGCGGAGGAGCTTGGATCTCTCGCCGGATGAACGGAGCATTGTGCCGGCCTCTCCTCGGAGAGCCCGATCTAATTCTCCTCCAAGGACGATATCCGGCATTCCTCTACGTCTTGGCCCTTCTCCGACTTGACTCGCTCTTGGCTTTTCTCCTCTCGAGCTTGAAAATATTCATTTTTCAGGTCGAACGAGTGGAAGGGCTCGCTCGCCGCTGCGTTAGAGGCTTCGGGGTGGCAAGAGTCACGCGCCAGGCGACGTAAGCGAGTCTGCCGGAAGCGCTGGACTATACGGGGTGAGAAAGAGAGAGAGAGAGGGGGGGGGGAGAGCTGCCTGGCGAACGAGTAAACGCTTTATCGCGCGGCTAACGAGGCATTCCGCGACTCCCCTAGCTTTCTCCCCGGAAGCCCGAGATCACTGGCTTGGCCGGGGCTGAAGCTGGGAGGGCCAGGGGACGAGAGCCTCGAATCTTCTCTTACCTTCCCCTCGCTCTTTCCTCCTCCGAATAAATCCTCTTTTTACGACGGAGATTTATGAAAGTCATTTTCCCTTTCTCTCGGCTTGCTCCCTCCTATAACGTGCTAGCGCGGCATTGTCTAGCTCTAGCCCCCTCCTCGGCGTCCCTGCTACGCTCACGGCTCCGTCGCCCGGCTCATTTCTCCGCGTTGCTGCCCTCCCCGAGTCGACACCTCCCATCCCCCCCCCCCCCTCCGCGCTCGCCTTGGCCACTCGCGCAACTTTTTATTCGCTTCCGCCTCGTAATTATATTTGCCCCAGGCTCCTTCTTCTTGTTTTTCTCGCGCTTCTCCGCCGCTCTTCATCTACTTTTCCTCATTTAGCGCGCGCGCTTCTCTTTTATCCTCAGCGTATATTTATCTAGCGGCAATTGTGAATCAGAAAGCAAGTATCTCCCTGTCGATTCGCAAAGCTCGCGGGAAAAAGAAAGGTAGCTAGAGGATTAGTCGTGATGTATGCTATATTTATACGCATTGGCAAATTACTTTCTCGGCGGCGTCTACTTTGCATAGGCATTTCATAATTATCAAGCAGGAACTGCTTCTGACGCTTGCCCACCCATAATCATCGCCTTAGCCAGCTCGTATTCGAGAGTGCGTCGCTTTAGCCGAGACAAAGAGCTATTATAAACAGCAGAAGCAGTGGCCCAGGCAAGCAGTTCGCTTGGACCTTTCTCCCTCTGTATTATCCATTTTTATTCGAGAGTTGCGCTGCTGCCGTGTTGCCGAAACTCCCGTATTTCTCCCCTGGCCAAAGCAATATTTCTCGCCGCTTGCTTGGCAGAGACGAGTCCGTATTCTTTACTGTAAGCAGTCGGCTAGATATTTCAAGGGGCGCTCGTTAAGGAGGTCGCTGCGTGCGACTTGCGGCTAAGTAGCGCAATTAGAATGCGGAGAAAGAGAGGCCGAGCCGAATTCTGAGTAATAGGATTGGGAAAAAAAACAAGGAGCTGCAAAGGGGAGGGCCGCGGAATGAAAGATGCCGCCCGTGAAAGTTCCGGCAAATGCCTCTCGGCACATGCTAATGCTGCAGCGACGTTTTTGACTGGCGGAAAACGGCACGCGATCCATCTAGCGGCCCGCCCAGGCCGTGTCGGCCCAAGGGGAAATCATTGGCGCGCTTATTCCTCCAAGACGATACTGCCCCGCGACACGCCCGTCTTTTTCCATCTGCCGGACTATTTTATCTTCGCGCCCCTGCCCCTGCCGGCGCACCCATCCCTCGCGCAAATGAGAGCAATCCGGGAGCTTTCGCATTTGTTGCCGCCTTTTTTTTTCATTTCTTTCACTTCTGGCCAGTCTCTGGACCAGAGCCAGACAAGTCGACTCGCTATGACTCGGCGCAATAAGGCGGCCGATATTGCTCGAGCAGCCGGGCGCTGATGCGTTTTTATTAATGGCTTTCTCTCTCTCTCGCTACTGTGTTTTTTTCTTTCTTTCGCTCTTATTCGGCTGGCCTTTTTAACGGCTCTTTGCTTCAGCTATAGCTGCAGCAGCGACATTGGATATGGCAAAGGAGATGACTCTTCGTTCCTTAGTTGAGCTGTATTATATTTCTTTGGCCGGGCGCACGCTGACGTACCTTCCGCTGCGGCTGGGGCAAAAAGAAATTTGACATAAATCCAGTTTATACGACGTAGATTTGAAATAAAAGCTCTCGGTCGAAAACGATTGTTTCCCTCTGCGACCAAGTTTTCGCTTTCTCGCAACTGGACTAGATGGACAAGAGGAGGCAAGTGCTGGGGTAGAGGATATATTTTCAAAACATGCGCTTTATCGATTTCAATTAAATGCCGGATGAAACGCGATAAAGCTCGTAGCAATATTAGATAAACGTGCTTGCGCCCTGCTCCGTGTTATATACAAATAAATGCTTGGAATAACAATCATTCGCGTGTGTGTGTGCATGTGCATGCGCGTGTGTAAGCAATGCGGAAAGCTAGGTTTGAGAGCACATTTAAAGCGTATTTAACCCGCGTAAACATAAATGTTGTACAAATAATAAAGCTTGTAAATATCATTCAAAGCTCTATTTACGAAATTACGAATGTCTACAATAATTGGGTAAAAAAATCAATTATTTTTTGTAGATAACTTATCAAACAATCTTATTGTCGTTTCAGTAAATAAAGGAACGCTGAAAAGACTAAAGTAGTTAGGAGATGAGCTTAAAAGGTGCGTTCCCTCTAAATAAAAAAACATCGCTGCTTTACTTGACAGGCAAGAGCAGGGTGAGAGGAGAAAAAAAGGGTAGCCAAGAGCACACAGAAAGCAAGCCAGAGGAAATAAAGCAGCGGAAAGTGAGAATCATAAAAAGAGAAAAACGAGATTGGAGGAAAAAGGCCGTTTGTAAAACAGGCCGAAGCCAGTGACTAGGCTCTTTTGCCGGAATAGGTGATGGCAAGGAGGAGGCGAGGACAGCAGCAACGTGGATTTATTCGCGAAAAATCGCGCTAGAGCCGTCGTTGTCGGTGCGTCCACGTGCCTGGTCTTTTCGCCAAAGGGAGAAGCGGAGGGAGAGGGGAAAGAAGAAGAGACGCGAGCCGAGTTGATTTTTGCTCTGCCGTCGAGAACATTTTTAGTGCGCTAGCCTGTTGGCCCCTGTTTGAATCGAGGCGAGCCCCAGACGCGAGACTAGCGCTCGATCGTTATTGCTTAGTGGAACGTCGGCACATCGAGCGCGAGTTTTCCAACTTGGCTCCTTCAATTCCTGTTATTCAACTTGGCCCATCGTTTCTTTTTTATCATCCCCAGTCCCTTCGTCTCCACCATCTCTTTCCCTCTCTCGCGGGGATTCGCGGGAAATTGAATTTACGAGAGGTTGAGGGGTTGAAGGGAAAAAGGAGAGAAGGCCGGGGCCCGAGAGGAGTTGCGGAGAATGCGAGTGTACTGTAGCCGATGTAGAGCTCTGCCGTGATGAGGCTTGTCTTTGAGCAAGCGCAGCCGAGAACGCGGCGGCTGGGCACACGTGTAGGGCGAGAGGAGCTCTCGTCTCTGTACTGCTCGTCGAAGGGCCGAAGGGGAAACACGATTTAATGGGCGCGCGGCAAAGGGGAGAGATAGCCTTTGCATTATATCCTCGAGTCGGCTCCTCCTCCTCCCATCAAAGTTGCAGGGCCGTTTCTGGGCCACGTACGATACGCTGGCCGAGCTTGCATGTAGCCGGAGCAACGCTAGTGGCTATACTGCACTGCGTCGTAAGCGAGCTCGCCGCGTAGTCTCTTTCCCCCCGAGGGGATAGTCGCGATTTTCGAAATTGCGCCGTACGCTCGAGAGCCTTAAATGGCCGGGGATTCCCCGATAAAGGAGTCGCGCGGGCGCCCCTGCCCGTGCTGCTTTTCCACAGGAGCAGAGAGGTAAAGCGAAGAAAGCTTGCTCTCTTCCCACCTCCAGGCCCGCCCGCCTCTCCTCCTACGCCCGGAGAGCGGATACGGGAAAGTAGTTTAACGAGTTTTTCCCAAATTGCCCTACGCCGGCTGTGCACCGGGGCTTATTTGCCTCTCGCCTAGTGCTACGCCACGAGCGCCCCAGGCTACTGCCTAGGCTGCTACTGTCGCCACTGCTACCGGACCGGGGAGAAAGGCTTTTCTTGCGCGCGACTTTTGCGAGAGCCAATGCGTCTAATTTCATTCGGCTCCTCCTCGTCCCTACCTCTTTGTGTGCACCTCCTATACCTGCATGTACGTATGTACTGGACAAACCAGAATTCACAGCTCCGCTACGGCACAGACACGATTGGATCCTCGAGTATGCACATACATATATGTATAATCGGAGGATATCGATCGAAGAAGGCATCGGTCGTAATATATGAGGCAAGTTTGCTGGAAAAATGTGAGGCAATGAGAAGGTGCGTTAGACGGGGCAGAGACTCTCGCAGGCCGAAACAGCCAAGCGGCCAGCTTATCTCTGGTGGTAGCTGGTCAACCAGACTACTGGCGATATGAGCTAGACGAGGGAGGGTTCGTTGCTGAGGGAGGGAGGAGGAGACGATAGATAGAGGAGCTTGTAAGGGCAGTGAGGAGGCGAAGAGTGAGCGGGGGCCGGGTTGGAGGGGAGAAGGCTAGGCGAAATGGAGAAAAGGAAAAAGGGAGGAGTAGCCGCGCTGAGACCGCATGCGGATCTGGACGGCTGCCAGGGCCCGGGCGCGAGTGCCTCCACTTACCGAGTTACATGCTCGAGACCATTCTTTCCGGCCTGACTGCTGCCCGAGAGACAAGAGAAAGAGAGATTACGCCGGCTGGATCGCACTTTTAACGCTAGGCTACCCCTATCCTCGGAAAAACTCCGACCTCGTCGTTGTCCTCGTCGTACGTCTACACGCACACATGCGCGAGCAGAAGCGACTTGCTTCGAGAGACCCGCTCGCGTCGCGCAAACAAGCGGATACACCGAGCGTAATTACACTCGAGGTCCAACAGAGAGACGGACTCGGAGAGAACGAGCGAGGGAAAACCGCGATAATTTAGCTGGAGACTCTTAGGCCTGTCTCGTCGACTACGTCTACTCTACGAGCTTCCGATCGATTTGCATCTCGCGAAAGAGAGTGCAGTCGAGAGCTTCCGTCGGAGCCGCTGCTTTCGATCGTCTTGAAAAGCCCACCGCCATCCTTGGACTGTATACATTTAACATGGGCAGAAGAGACGCGACTAGAGCAGAGAGCTAGAACGGGGGGAGAGAGAAGGGATCAATTATTCGCAACTGGGTAAAGCAAGCGCTCGTCTCTCCTGCCGACTTTCATCCGTAAACCACTTGGACGTCTGTCCGTTCTTGCTCGGCTCGCGAGTCCTTCGTTTTGTCGCTGGAGCCTCCTCCATTGCTTCCTCTTCCGCTCGCTCATTGTTTGCCAGTGTCTTTCGCGCCCCTACCTTTAATTAACCCTCGCACTCGCTTTATTATTTCATTTTACGAGTGGGGCTATACGTTCAGGCTGGATTTTACCTGCCGCTTATTACGACAACACTCCGCCATATTTCCGTCTCCCTTGCTCGCGGCTTAATAATCCAAGTCTACCGGCTCTCCTTCCTCTCGTTTCTCCTCTTCTTTTTACACTCGCGGGCTGCAGTTTTCGCCCCTGCCCCCGCCCCACTCTCTCGAGCCGCGGCGCAGATAGCTAGGAAGAAAGAGAAAGAGAGTGAGCTCTTGAGCGCTTCTTCGTCTTGTTCGGTCCGCGAGCACTCGACTCTCGGATCTAGTCCCCCTCGAGCCTCGGGCCTTCCCCTCGCCCTTTACCTCGCATATTTACATTCGTCCGAGCGCTTGCTTGTACTTTAATAAAATGGCTTTGGCGAGGGCATTCATTAGGAGGTCTGGAGAAGCGAAATTGATGCTCTCGTTAACAGAAATCCAATTTACTCTCTCGCTCGCGAAGCCGCCACCGGCGCGTTTTGCATTCAGTTTATTGAGCAAAGCAGTAACTAACATTAATGTACTGACTTTATAATTATGGCTTTGCCACTCTCGGCTACCACTACCTTCACTGAATTTACGTGTTAAAGTTGGAAAAATTTTATTCTTCAATTTATATACCCTACCCTTCTTTCGGCTTCCTTTTTCTTTCTATTCCCCTTTCTCCGCTTTTCTCTAACTGATGCTTCATTTTTTGTCATAAAAACCTCTCAAGCCCGTTTCCCCATACGGACGCAATTTATTCATTTGTTCCGTCTTTTGGTGAAAAAAAGAGAAAGAAAAATTCGTTTTTCGAAACTAATGAATACGTAATTTTTATTCCATAGCCGAAATATCGTTCAACTACAAAGAATTTTTTGCCATGGAAATTTAATGAATTATCGTCGTACATTGAGCATAAATTTTTCGTGTATCCCGTAAAAAGAAGTATATGGCTGAAAAGATAACGAGATATTAAGTTAGTCGAAACGAAACTAAAGAGATGAATAATTAGTAAAAATGCATTTATCAATTATAACTTTGAAGTTTCACGAAAACTCAGCGAGCCCATTGATAACTCAAGCTGACGCACGCCAGTTATCATAGCGAAGAGAACAAAGTCGAAAAGCAGGGCGAAAATGGAGCAGCAACGTATCCGAGTCAAGGCATTTGGAGGAAGGGGCATTTAGCGGGAAAAATGAAGTGCAGCGAGAGAGGTTGCAATTAAGAAGGAGCTGTCGGTGGAGGGAGCGAAATGGAGAAGGAAAAAAGAAAAGAAAGAAAAATTCAGCTATAAAAGAAGGGCCGGGCCACGAGCGAAGAAAAGTCTCTTTGTTTCGAAGCTCTTTTTCGTAGGCTGCCAGAGGGTGCTGGGGTGGATATCTCGCAAACAGCCCGGAGCTTTAACGAAGTCGAAGGAAAGTTGGCTGGGGAGGAGTCGTGGCAGCAGTGGGGCCAAGCATCATTGGTAGGTTAACGAAACTAATTTTCGGAAATCACTCACTTTCGGCGCTGCGCGCGCCGGGGAGTATCTCTTGGGCGCGCCTGAGACGTGTTGCCCAGGGAGATGAGAGGATCGTTAGCGTGGCTCGGCTCTCTTTTCTTCCGGAGCGAGCGCCTCCGGAGGATCGCTTTGTCGCGTGGCAAACTTTTCAGCGATACGCCCCCCCCCTCTCTCTCCTCTCGTTACGACTTTCTCTCGGGCTTTTATGGGCCCTTACGCACGTTCGATGAGCCTTATACACACTTGCTTCGGCCGGACGCCCCAGCCGCTCCTCACGCTTATCGGCGCTTCTCGAGAAATACCCTTGGAACGTTTGCATTTGTCCTTCTCGGTTTTCTACCGCCCCCAGCCTCCTTACTCTCCCTACCTTTCTACATTCTACTTTGAGCGATAAGAACTTTTTTTACTGCGGATTCCTACGAAAAATCATAAACGACTGTCGAAACGACAAAAGTTTGCCGCTTGATCGGATCGGTACTACCGTTCTACTAGAGAGAAAGAGAGGCAGAGAGAAAAAGATATGCCTGGGGGGACGTGTTTAGCTTGGAGCACGATAGCGAAATACAAGTTTCCGAAACAAGATCGAGTCTCTCTGGTAGGAAAGGGCATTTCTCGCAAAATAGCCGAGGATTTTTCACGAGACGTAGGAGCTTTTCGAAATTTCTCAAGCAGCAGATGCAGCAAGTACCGATGCAGTAGGATACATTTTGAGAAAGCTCCACTACTTTTCATATGCCGACATCTCCATCTTTCTCTCTCTCTCTCTATCTCCCTTTCTTTTTAATCAACATGAAAATTTACAAGATTTCAAAGTTAATATCTTTATAACTATTTAAAAAGAGGGAGAGTAGAGGATCAGGTTTAATTAATTAAAATTTGTTAATCAAAAGAGGGACTTTTTGATCTTATAGCGGGAAGAAAGCGGCTGCAGGGGCGGGGGGCGGAAAACAATTTCCTTGTTGTCGGTTTCCTTAATTAAAAAATTTCCCGGCCACACCGCGGCTCGACACTTTTTTCTTCTCTTCCGCGGCGCAGTCTCGTCCCTTCTTAGCCCGCTCTCTGTATACGCCGGCCGGTAGGAAACAAAAAACTTAAAGCAAAGATTACGCGAAAATTAATCTCGAGTTAGCGAGCAGGGCCCTTATCGTGAAAAGAAGCCGTAAATTCAATTAAAAGAAATGAAAGAATGCGACGACGAGACGACTACTCTTTCCTCTACTCCTTCCTTTCAGCCTCTACGACAGCCAATTTTTTCATCCTTCCAGCCTCTCTTTCTCCTACTCCCCGAGACTGCCTCTTAATAATCATCTCGAGGACAGATTAAGTCCCGTCGACAGCCCCACTGGGCTTGGAGAGGAGGCAAGGCTCCAAGCCGAAGGATAGGCTTCGCGATTAAAATTAACCTCGACTCCGCGATAATACCGCTTCGCCTGCGAATTCCAACGTGTATAGGCTTAAGACTTTTACAGAACAGACAGATTTTATTTAACCATTTCGCGCGGCTTTGGCTGTCTTCGAACATCCCTGACTAGGAGCCTCGACTCGTCTGCCGAGGACTTTTTGAAGAATATCCAAAGGTCCCGTTCGATTTTGCTAGCCCTGCTAATATCGCGATTAAAACTTTTGAAATGTAGAGGCAGGCGCAGCGAAGCGAGCTATAAAATTCGATAAAATTTTTAATCGAATCTCAGCTCCTGACAATGCCTAATCGGATAATTAGCTAATCCCAAAGCGCCTGGAGGGCCGCGTCCTCTTTCTTTTCCCTCCCGTATTCATGCAACTCTGGGGCGTTGCTCGCTGCTTGCTCGGGGATTAAGTTATTGTGGAAAAAAATCCAATTTTCGTGCTTCTCTCATCGCTGCCTCCTCTCTAGCCCGGGCTTTTCCTCGCTGCCTCGCCGCCAACAACTCAAACGCGAAATTACAAGGTCGGACGATGCGTTTTCGAGGGGGGGCCACAGAGGCTGCGGCTAGGGCGTCTGCTAAATCATGCAGACGCCGAATAATCCGAGCGGCGAAACTTGGCCCACCCCAATGCAAAATGAAATTTGAGCGCTCTCTCTCTCTCTCTCTCACTCCCTCTTTCTCTCATTCGGCAGCGGGTAACCGTACACACAAAGGCTTTTGCGAGATCGAAAGAGAAAGGGGCGGAGAGAGAGAGAGAGCAGCCAAGCGCGTTGAAAAGAAAGTGGCTACAAGCCGTAGGGCGAACAGGCTTGATTGCTATTCGGGCGAAACTGACACTGGGTTACCTCGCAACGGCAGCCGCGGCGGCAGTAGCAGATACCGATTAATTATTGTGTTCCTCTGTTTAATCTGTCGAAATTGCGGTGCACGAAAGCCAAATAGAGAGATAGAGATATTGAATTTTCCATGGACTAACCATTTGATCGGGTTTAATCGATCAAGCTTTTCCACGCTGCAAGAACTTGTGAGGCTTTTTCGGCGAAGCCAGAAAAACTCCATTTGTTAAACAATCTGAATTGTAAAAAGGTGGAAAAAGTAAAAAAAAAAGGAAAGCGTGCGTCAGCCGTTTGAAAATTCCGAATTTCCTCTTGAAAAATAAAAGAGAAATCAAGGGAGGCCAGGGCTGGGGAAAAAAGGGAAAGGAATTACTTGAGCCCACATGTTGAGGGGGGTCGCCCAAAGAACTTGCAAACGTACAAGCGCAACTTTTCAGCGCGCAAAAGTTGATTTTCCAACTGAAACATCTCTCGCAGTAGCAGGAGCAGCAGCATGGAGTAGCAGAGAGAAAGCGTAGGAGCATTTTTTTTCGCCCTCGGCCGGCCCCGGCGCAGCACGTAGCTCGCGGCCCGTTTAATTTTAAAGGTAAAAGCCGAGAGCGCGCCTGGGACAGGAGGGGGGGGGGGAGCAAAGCTCTCGGTCCGTTCACGTACGTAGCCGACAAAACAACAAATCCAGGCCTCCCGCTCTGGCTGCATATACAGAGGGACCACGCGGCCCGTTGTTCCGAGGCACGTCGCCACGAGGCGAGCGTCTCCAAGGCCGAAAAACCGCACGTGTGCTAAAGAGAGGCGGAGCTGCTTGCTAGAAAAAGTAAGCTTTCCTAGTCTTTTTGGGAGGAGAAAGCAAGAGAGGAAAAACGAGTAAGAGGGCTGGAGCAGCAGGCTTGGGAATTAAATTTCGCTGCTCGGAAAGCTCGCCGCTACTTGGAGAGATAAGGAAAGCTGAGGTAACCGGAGATAACGGCGGACTCGGCCGGCAACGGGGCAGGGGGCGAGGGCCAAGCTCTGACAGACATCGAGGACTCTCTACGCGCGCACTCTATACACAGCCCCGAGCAGCTACGGTCTTTCTTGATAAAGCAAATTTCTTCTTCTGGCCAATCTTTCTTCTGCCCCCAGCTCAAGCCTCCTCCTCTCCGCCCCTTCTCTTCTTCTTCCTCTTCACGAGCGGGCGTATCGCAGAAAAGAAAACGCCGAGATCTGTAATTACACCGCGAAGAAATTCCGAGACGATTCTATTGGCAAACTGAGATATTGGATCGCAGATCTTGAGCCTCTCTCTTTTTTCTGGATAACCCAAAAGTTTACCCATTTCAATATTGAAATCCGACGATGAGAGGAGGGGATTGTCTCTCTTTAAACAAGCCAAAGGAATAAGACGACGAATAACAATGAGAAAAAAGGTGTATGGCCCGCCGCTTCTTTTAGCCGCGAATATTTTCTAGAAGCTTGTATAGCTATACAGAGGAAGGAAGTACATCGATGTAAGATTTGTTCCGGCAGATGCGAAATATATCGATAATATGAATGCAGAGGATCGGCAATATCAAGCCTCGAGTCATTAGACCATCGAACCTGCTACAGCATCCATTGTGAGCGCAGCTGGGCGCGTAACGGCAAACATGTAAGAGGCCGTATCAATTTAGTTTGATAAGCCCCGAGAGTTCAAGTTGAGTGGAGGCTCCCCCCCCCCTCTCTCTCTCTCCGGCGGGCCTTTGAAGCGCGCTCGTAATAAAGTTATGCGGCGCACACCTCGCGCTTCGTTACGCCGAAGGAGTATGGCCAGGAGGGGGCTCCGGAGGTTGGGCTTCATCGAGCCTCGGCAGCTGGAGGAGCAGAAGAAGAGCGACCAGCCGAATTTCCACGGCGGATGATGATTACGCGGCTAGAAGGAGGGGGATGAATCTATCGGGCGATCTAGAGCCGCTGCTTTCGCCCCTCGACCATAGTACCTGGCCCCTCTTGATACCGCAGCTGCTGGGGGGGATGAAGGCGGCTCCGTCTCTCTCGAGGAGAGTGGAAGGAGGGCGTGGGGCCCGAACAATCGGGCTGCAGTTTATGATGTTGCTCGCAGTTGGCGGGCGTGCCGCGTCGCGGCTCACTTTCTCCGGCTCCTCCACGCTCGGCCTGATTGCGACCCATTGTCAGCCTAGCTTTGTCAGTCCCGGGAGAGGAAGAACACTCTTTCCCCTCTCCCCCATCTCGCTTCTCTTCTCATCCTCGACGAATCAGTTGGCTTTCTCTTTCGCTCTCACGCTCTCGTCAAAATCTGGCGTCTCGCGTTTTTCCACATGGGCTCAAAGAAGTGTACGTGCATGCTTATCGGATGCGCGTCCGTACCAAGCACGCTAAAGGGTGGCAGACGCGACGAGCTGCCAAAGAAAGAAGGCTGTATCTCTCTTCGAACGGCTCTGGTGCTGCTGTAGCCTCTGGAAATCTCTTGCAAGGCTACAATGTCTAATACTTGCAACAGTTGGCCTGCCGTATTAATCCAACTCTGTAGCCGAACCCCCTCCCTCTTGCTCTCTATCTTACTGAATGTCGTTGAAGGTCTATTGAGAGATGGAGGGGGGGGGGTGAGAGGTAAGAGAGAGAGAGAGAGAGGCGAGAGAGGAGAGGAGGTCTGCGAGCTACTTGAGCCTTGAGTACACGCCCTACCATATTTGAGAGCTATAGTGGGTAACCCTTTACTTCGTTCTTCCTTGCCCTCGGCTTTCTCCGGTCTGTATACGTCCTGTTAGGCTCGAGTAAACCTACATTTACTTTTGTTTCCTCTTTTTTACTTCTCGTTATTGCGCGCTGTATTATTACGTGTTAGATGTACGTTGGTGGCTTTGCCAAGAGATCCCCAATTGTTCGCCATAGTTTTCAATTGCCAAGCTTTCGCATACGCACATATTGTTGCCGATAACGATCGTATCACATTTTCTATTGACATTATTAACAATGGGGCAAAATAAACGTTTCGTTTAAGTTGTATTTTTTTGCTTGGCCGTGGATCCCTTCTCGTTTTTGTTTCTCCCCGTTGAAAATAAGAAAAAAGAAAAAGAAAAACATGCTGTATTATGAAACCATTAGAAGTGCAGTGCAGTAACTTTGTTTTTTACCTCCCCACCATCGGCCCGTCTGTTTGTTTCACCATTTCCCTTCTGCCTCCCCTCTCTCTCTTTCTCTCTCTCTCTCTCTCTCTGTCTGCTACTCGCTCTCGTTCGTATAACTCCGAGTTGAATAATTAACTTCCGCCGAGTTGCGAAACAACGCATCTCTCGAGGAGAGCAGAGCGGATACTATAATTGCATCGTTATCTTTGGCAACAGTCGACTCCATGAATAACGAACTAAGCGATTCGGTAAATTTTCCGCAAAGAATCACGAGTGCTTGAGAGGCTGGTAATGGAGGTGGGGAGAGGAGAGGGGTAGAGGTTCGGCTGAGAGGGAAGTGAAAACTTTAGCTTGGAGCTAAAACTCGCTATGACTACTCGCTCGCTGCTTCTCCTTCTGGCGTTGGCTCTCGCGCACCTATATAGCTCCTCCAGACGAAAGACGATCGAGGCCGCGGCGTGACTGGACCAGGATATATCTCGGCGCTATGCAAAATGAGCACTTGTCGAGAGTCTCGGGCGCGTGTCTCGATCGGCCATGAATATCCGGCGAGCCGCTCTGCAGGCGTCTCTGGAATAATTCCAATTTGCGGCTGCACAGCCCTGCGAGGATCTCGACACTTTACACGCGCATAACGACGCGTAGCCGACGGGTAATTGCAACCCTTTCCCAACAGCTCCGGCTCTCCCTAAGCCCCCACGGGGTCAAGTGCCTGTAGACATCGCAAGGGAGAGAAAGAGAGAGTTGCTTACGAGCCCGGGCTGCGATCGATGTAAGTGTCTAGCCAATTTGCGGCTCGCGAAACAACTGTCATTAGCTGCGTGGCGGGGAGGTGTGAGCCCCCTCCGCCGGGCACTTTGAAAATACCGAACGGACGTGATGGGAGGGATCGGAGTTACGAGCAGCTGTCCGGCCAGTCAGTCCCGACACGCAGAGACGTTCTCGCCTAGGAAGAAGAGCGTCGTTGGTGCAGCCGCAGCAGCAGTAGTAGCCGTCGCCGCGGACTAGAGGGGAGAGCTGCAAGATAGGCGACTCGGAGAGGATGCTGGCTGCTCCAACCGCGACGCTTCAATTTAGAATGCTAATCAAGTGCGAGCCCTAGCTACGTAGCCCGAGCTTGCTACACCTCTCCCTTTCTCTCTGCGTACGGGCCGTTTAATGTCCATACATGTATTCATCGTTTAATCCCGGGGCCGGTGTTGGCTTGCAGTCGGAGAGGAGGCAGTCGCTACGTGTCGCAGACTCTAGCCGGGACTTTGTCTCGGGCTTGTTCTACTCTCCCCGGGCTCTCTATAGCTAGCGAACGTATACAGCGCCATTCGCTTGGCTTACGCAGCCGCTGATGTTACACCATCTTCCTCCCATCTGCTTATCAAGTTTATTGCCAAATACTCGCCTACAGCAACTTGGCCTCTCTACGCCTCGACTTACTCCCTTACTCTCTCTCTCTCTTACTTCATTACTTTTGCCTCTATGCTTTATTTGTTCGTCTTTCTTGAAACGTAGCTAGAGCTTCTAAAGGGATTGGTTATTGTTTGGGGAAAGTAGAGCGCAAAAGTCATTAGACGAGCTGGTAGTAGTGGTGCCGGGCAGTTGAAATTCAAGCGTCGTCACATTTCAAAAACGCCGAGCATTCTGTCGAGCAGCTCGTCTGCCGAGTTTCCGACATACTACTCCAGTGAATGGCTGAAGAAAAAGTCACCGAGAGGCCGAGGGGAAGCTGCAGAGCGAAGTAAGAAAGACTAAGAAGGCTAGAGGGCTGGCCGGGGGAGGGAGTGTGAGAGACTTGTCGCGTCGCAGGTTGCCTCGCTTTTCTGTACACACACCAGGCGACTTGTCCTTCCGCGCCACTTGACAAATGATCAATCACTCCTGCTGCACTTTGTGAAAACCTCCTTTCCTACTCACTCTACTCTTTCTGTCTTTCTTCCCTTCCGCTCTCCCTTTCTTTTTCATTTCGCCCTATAGCCGCTCATCCTTGAGCCGACTGCATTTTGTCATTTCTCCGCGAAGCGTCAAAGCAGTTGAGCTTGTGTGTACTATAACCATGTCAGCTCGACTTGGCTCATCAATCCTCGGGAGACAGGCGCGCCGGGCGCGGCGGCCGCGGTGCTTCCTATCCTCGCGCCCCGGCGCAATTAATTCCAGCGAAGATATTAGTTTTCTTATCAGAGCCGCGTACATAGTAAGCGTTAGCCCAACGAGTATACCCGTGACAGTTACCATGGCGACCTTACACTTGCTCTCCGCATATAGATCCGCCTGCAGCCCTCCCTCGCGCGCACGCGGCCCGAAGGCTTCTCTGCCCCTTAATTAACGCCGGCCCGAGGGCGAAAGAGAGCTTAAACCGCGAGAGCAGAGCGCTACGGGCTTTCCCGGATCAAAAAGGCTTTATTGCGGCCTCGGGAAAATCGAGACAGCAACATCACGGGGCCGGACACACGGCCAGCCTGGACTTTTAATCGCCGGGCCGATTTGCACGCGCGTACTAGCGCCAGTCGAGCTTGATATTAGCGTGGCTGCGTAAATACAAGGTGGACAGCCCACTGGCAAGAGAGAACCGATGCGACTGCTCTAGCTCTTGCCGAGCCAGAGAAGAGAGAAAGAGAGAAAGGGGTGTGGCGGGTGGGCAAAGTGAAAAAGCTGGAAAATGTTGGAAGCCGGAAAAACGGTAGCTGGCAGAGGGGGAGGGGGTGGCAGTCGGGCGACTCGAAAATCGAGAAAGGGGGTCAAGTTTTACATGCGCTCTCAGTTGCCTGGCCCTTGCCATACCTCAGCGCTCGCTGGGCCTCGCTCGGTCGGACGGCCAGCAAAAAGCACTCTGCTCGATAATAGAGGACGTCAGGGAGGAGAAGGGGGGGCAAGAGCGGGACTGGGAGAGCGCGCCCGCACGACCGCACTTGATTGCAGAGATTTCGCGAGGGAAAGAGAAAGAGAGCCCGAGAGAGTGAGTTGGAGTTGTAATTTTCCGCATTTATGGGTCGCGCGGCAGACTCCGTGGTGGTGGTGCTGCCGTTGTCCGGCGTAGCCAGCAGCAGCAGCAGCTCCAAAGTTCACCGCCTGCAACTACTGCTGCTGAGCGTATCGACGCCCACTGGCAGAGATGTGTCCGTTGGCTGTACATCTCCTTCTCTAGCTCTCTGACCGCTCTCTATTCCAGTCCTCGATTGTGTGTAGCTATTTGCATATGTAGTTTCATTTGATGAACAGGAGAGCAGGGGCTGTGCGGCAGGACGAGGACGATTTTGCGCGGGAAGGTGCATTAACGTAAATCTCGTCTACTGCTGGGCCGAGTTGTAGCTCGCGCATCTGCACACTCCCTACCCCCGTAGCCATCACTCGCTTCCTCTGGCGCTCTCTGTTTAGTCTCGGTCATGCATACCAAGTGGCAAAAATCAGGCGATAAAGTTATTCCTGATGTAGTTGGCTTTCAAACTTGTTTATGCGGATTAGTAGAGGAGGTACGTAGCGCCAAGCGCGTGCGATTACAGTCCCGAAATCTCTGGTGGGTTAGGCAGAATGGTCAAAGTATTTTTCGAGAAAGTCTTTAAAAAGCTCGACGATCGCCCTGTTAGGCCGAGTAGCAGTGTTAGCGTCTACTTTTCCGGGACTTTGTGTTGTGCCGAGGAGACGAGACCGCGAGAGAGGCGTCATCGTGGATGAGCGGGGCGTGTTCTACAGAAGCAGCTGTCGAGCGCAAAGTAAGGAAAAGTCGAGAGCCGCAGCAAGGACGTTGCGAGGAGGGCTGGCTGAGAGGAGAGGAGTATAGAGCGTAAAGCTAGCCGGGGCTGGGGGAGCTTTGGCCGGGAGAGTTGCGGTTCTATAAACCGAAGCAGTTTATAGTTTCTTGCGGCGTGTCGGAGCAGCCTGTTTGGGTTAGTTTAGGGCGAGCATCGTCGGGCCGCCGGTAAAGCCAGACGACGCGCGCGCCGGGATAGATATTTAGGCTCGCAGTGATGCCTCCCTCCTCCCATAGCCGAGAGCCCCTTCACCCAGCGCGTTACCCGATCTCTCTTGAAATATTGTGCTTTCCCCGTTCGGCTGCAGCAGCAGCAGCAGCAGTTTGAGCTTTTTGCTCTTTTGACACTCGATAGCCGCTTGATTATTATCATTGCCGCTCTCGGGCTGGGCCGTATTTATTTGTCTCTCGCTTCCGTCGCGTCCGGGGCGCGCAAGCTCATTTTCTTCCTCGTATTTGCCGTTTGTATTCGCCGCGATGATATTGTTTACGAGGCCGCGGTGGCGTTAGAGTATTATTTTCAGGATTGTCAGTTTAAGGAAGAAAAACGCGCGTGTCCAAACAAATTCGATTTCCCAGCGCGCTAGTTCAATATTTCTTTGGGAGAATGGCCTTTCAGCGGCGCTCTCGCGGTCTCGAACCGACGAGGCGACGTTTTTATGAAAAGCTCGCGGCGGAGTATACGAACGAGAGCTACGTCTCGCGCGTAAATTTTCATATTAAAAGACGTAAATTTTCGCCTAGCCGAAAGCGCGAAATGCAAATAGCCCGAAAAAGAAGGAGAAAGAGAGCAGGGGGGGGGGAGCAAGGCAAATGGTAAATCAGGAGACTCGGTCAACGATATTTTCTCCCGAGAGATATTATACCTAGCTCCAGCCTTTCGACGGATTACCCTCGGTAAGACCAACATTGAGACTGCTAATGTGAAGTTAGAATCAACAAATTTCAAGTTTTAAGTATGACGGCACACACGCTTTCTGCCCTTACCGTCAGGATATTAAGGCTAGGACTTGGCTGGAGCCCGCGTATACTGCTGCAGCTTTTCCAGCAACGTCGCGAAAGCCTCGCTCGACCATAGTAGCGAAACGAAGAGAGAGAGAAAGAGAGAAAATCAACGAGCCGTGAGGGGCTGGGGAATGGTAGTGCTTTGACCTGTGCGGTTTGAAAATTATACTTGCTATCGTAGGGAAAATAAGGCTTTCTGTTTACGCTACCGCGTGACTTCTGGCACACAACTGATGTTCAAAGCTCCGAGAAACCAGCCCCGGGCTGCTTTTATTATTCTGACCCCGATATCTTTACTACATTGTTAGGTTAGCGCTTATTTCGGCTTTGACTTTTCTCGGCTTTATTTAAACTTTTGTACGAACGCCGTTTTTACAAAATTTTTCTAAACTTTAATAAAAACAAAAAGAAGCTTGTGTAATTTTTAATTAGTAAAATATTTCTCTCTTAAAATTCATGAATATAAGAATCTGTAATTATAGTTATAAAATTATGCACGCTCCTACATTTTTAGCGGCCATTCAACATTCCATTTCGCTTTTCCGTAGGAGAAAGGAAAAACGCCGGGCCAGTAATTAATGCATTATCAAAAGCCAAACGAGGTATTTAATACGCAAAACGAAATATATATTCCCTGTCAAGGTTGCTCGATACGCTTGAAAAACAGCACTAATTGTTCGTAGATAATTAAAAATTTACGTGGCTTTGTCCCGAGGGCTCGGGGAGCATTTGATACCGAGCAACTTTCTCTCGTGAAAAGTTATTACTAACGAACCATTGTAATGCGAAACTCCGGGCTAGAAGCAGCGGCGCAGGCTGCAGCCTAGCTAAATAATTCCTTAAAAAACGAAACAGTGATAAAAGCTATTTGGTCGGGGCTGGCCCAGCACAGCGCCGCCGAGCGCTGACACTCGCTTCTTTTTCTATTTATCAAGCGTAATACGCTATTTTCGGCTTTGCCGCTCGCTCGCGGCATGATTTATCGCTGCGAAGCCGCGTGCGCTCGGCGAGGAGTAGTCTTAGCAAGGCTACACAGCCTCGCAACTCGCGACGGCTCGTCGTCGCTTATATTGTTCGCCGGCTCTCTTTTGCCGCGTCGCGCGCCACGGCCTCCCCTCCTCTCTATCGCACAATGTCCGCGTCGAGGCGGAAATGAAGAATGGCTAGGCCAAGCCAGCGGAGGGCTTCGGCAGTTAGCCGCGCCTCTAACGAAGATCGACGGCGCTCCTGCCGTTCAGATTTCGCCAGGCTATAACGAGACGCTCGCGCCCTTTGCGATATATGTATATATGCGCCCCGACTTGGAGCCAGTGCGATAACAAGCAATCGGAAGTAAGGAATAGCACGCAAGATTGCATAGGCTGCTGCTTTTGTACAGTCCTAAAGCCTGAGACCTCTGCCCGCGAAAGGATCTTTGCTTATGTATTGGATTTTGCAAATTTGCTTAATTGGCAGCCGGCATGAATAGAACCGTTGGGCGGATAAAGTGAAAAGTAGCTTGACCGAGTACGTATACATAACTAGGGCGCTCTTGCTTGCTTTAAGGGAAAACTTAATTTTCGACTTGATCGCAATCAAAGGAAAAAAGAAGTTGGGCAGGAGGAGGAGGATAGGAGTCGGCAAAGAAAAGGAGAAGAGCGCAGGCTGGTTTGCGGTTTTTCAGCAGTAAAAAGAAGCGATGCTCCTTTAAAAAGGCAAAACTGACCTCGTTCGCCAGTTGCCTCGCAGTCAAACTCGTAGCAGGAAGGAGGGAGGGGGCAGCTCGAGGGGGCCAGGAGCATTGATACAAATATTTAATTAAGATGTTCTCCCCGATTTTCCCAGTACTCGACCTAACCCTCTCCCCCCCTTAACATCGACGATTTTAATAAATAAACAACAAGATCAGGCAAGGCCGACTTGCTCTTTCCCTGGCAATTTTAGTCGCGAGAAACGTCGCTTCCCAAGCGCTCAAGCTTGGGATCTCGTGATAAATGAGATCTGAATCATTAATTAAAAGGGAAGAACAGAGTGAAGGAAGGTCGCGGCGGGGGGGGGGGTGAGAGTACGAGCAGAAGCATCTCTCGTTTTCTACGTCTAAGCTCCCTTGTTTTCGGCTGCTGATAACTGTCGTATTGGATTGCGCCGAGGCCGAGGATAACGATCCGGTTTCCTCTCCATCCCGTCGTCCCTCGTCTTCGCCTCGCTTTCTTTCTCTCTCGCGCTCGTTCAAGTCCCGCGCTCTATCTATAGCCGCGTTCATTTGCGTGAAACGCCGAGGACTAGCGCAATTCGCTGTAGGCTCTCTCGGAAAATATTCGGCGAATTCGCAAAAATCACAATGACATTCCGCATAAAATTGTATGCCCTGTAACGCTTCGCCCTAGGCTCTCTCTCTCTCTCGCGCAGCTATTTGGTTCTGGCTGGTCGCGCGAATATAGGCTTTGAGGTAGCAGCGCGCAAAAAGCGTTGAAACAAACAAGCCTCGTTCTACCGTATCTCCCCTCAGCGCCAACTCTTATTCTCTTTCTCTCTGACTCGTTCAATTTGCACTGGCGTCGAGCAGCGCAAAGGCCGGGAGTCGGGGGAGGGGGGGGAGGGTCGACAGCCGCAGCCGAGAGCTGCGTAAGACAGGGAGCAGAGGCAAATTCGGCGTGTCCGGATCGAATTGCTATGCAGATTCGATTGGCCCGATCGGCAGAGTGCGTACGTGCCGCTGGCTCGGTTAGACGAGGGGCTAGGCCGCGTTGGAGCACACAAGGCCTGCTCTGCATTTTTCCCTGCACTAGCTCGCCTCCACAGAGGCGCGCTTGTTACTTCTAATCCGCTTGTCCGCGTGTGCACCCGTGGGATCGACGGGGACCTAATTGCCTCGGCAACGCTTTCCAGAGGGCACGCGTTACTCTTTTTCTTTTTGTCCAGGGGCTCATCTGCATATCGCGCGAGGTAGTCCGAGGGCGCGCGTCGAGAGACTTATCGCGACCGCAGAGCTCGTGGATTTCAACGGAAGCAGGAAGACACGGGTGCGGGAAGGAAGGAGCCGAGCGAAGAGCTCTCACACGGGTCGCGACTGCGAAATATCGGCCAGTCAAACACTCGATGCTGCGGGAGAGAGGGGGGGGGAGGCTTAGGGGAGGTAGGACTAGAGGATGGAAGCGATAGGGAGCTTGGCGCTGATGAGGTATGGAGTAGCGAGTGCGCAGGGCCGGGCAGTAGCCGAGCGAGGAGCCGGTAGCCGAGAGTTAAGAGGGGCCGGAGGATCGCTTATCGGGCCCGAGGAGGAGTAGCGAGTCTAGCCACGTTCGCCTTATCGCTACGCTCTACGTCTTCCCGCTCGAACTTACGATCCTACGCTTCTCGGCGCTAGCTCCCCTCCTCGTCCAGCCTCCTTCCACTGGGCGACGGCGCTGGAGTATATCGCCGCAGACGCGACGGATATGATTGCTCGGGAAAGCGCCCCCCCTTTCCCCAGCTCAAGCGCTCGATCTCGAGGACGTATTAAATTTAATTACTCTCGACTTACCTGAATTTCCGATGTCTCATTTGAATATCACCGCGAGATTTGACGTTATTGCCGGGCTTCTTTGCCCTCTGCGCCACTGCCTTCTCCTCCTCCGATCCACTTCGTTTTATTTCATCGCTCGGATATAGCAGCGGCGACGAATGTGATACGTATTTTAAGCCAACTACTATAACGCCTAGAGATAACCATTATTTTTTGCAAATCTGGATAATTTGGTATAAAAAAAAACAAATTTTTAAATATTCGCGCAAATGGTGAATTTTTTCCGTCGACTTTTGTAATTGAAATTTCTTCCGAGGGTCGGCGTCGTAATGACCATCGAGGTAAAAAAAATTACCATGAATTTTAAAAATGAACGGAACGCCCCGCTTGGTTTTATAAAGTCGCGAAAAAAAGGGGGATGAAAGTTTGTGAAAGAGTTAATTTGCGAAATCTTTGAAAGTCAGGGGGTAGGTGTGTATATAGCTATGTAGACGGATGCTGTCCTTACTTTTATCGGACATAGGTCTAGATGGCAAGGGTTCCTGAAGGAGGACTACGGTTTTCTTTGACTTGCCATTCAGGATTGAAGGAGCGGCGGGTAGGGGAGGACTAACAAATTGCGGATAACGTTGACTTAACAAGTTTGCAGCGGAACTTCTGATGTCGAAGTTTTCAATGCGATTTTATTAAGCAGCTAAAAGGCCTGCATAGTTGCCTCGACTTATGTCGAGAGTGGGATTAAGTGCCTGTGCAATGGAAATTAAAGATTAAATGAGTAATAAAAATTTAGCTTGGTATTTTTCTTAACGGTGAAAATCTAAAGAAATTACTCTTGAAAAGTCTTTCTCTTTTGCCGAGCTTTTCAAGCTCTTTATAAATTGGATCGATATGTTTTCGAGTAGAATAATGAATATCGCAGGCTTAACGCTCGGCCGACGCGATTTACGAGGGGAAATTTATAAAAATGATGTTTGAACGAATTATGAAATTATCTCAAATATATTCGGAAATTTCGTGCGTTTGCGCTATACACGAGAAAATATTTGCTCGAGCAGTTTCGACATTGTGCCCCCCTTTGACATTAAACGGTAAAAGCTCATAAGAGAGGATATTACTTAGAAATACTATAAGGACAATATTATAAAAGCACGAGGGTAAAAGCTACATGGCTCTTGCCGTGTTTACGTTAAATTGCAAATATCCCGTTCACCATATACCTACGGCTTGGCTTAGGAAAATGTTTTAGTATGCCCTAGCCTATCTGCAAAATGCCATTAACCTGTTAAAACAATCTTGAGCTTTATAATAAAATGAAAAATAGCTTAATAAGAATAATGTGAAAAAAAGAGAGCTGCTGAGCTGGCTGTTTTCTTTAGGTGCGTTTGCTTAAAATCTGTGAATCTCTTTTGACCGAGGCATTTTCTCTGTTCCAGGAGTGAAGCAGTATGGCTCGACGGAATCTCCGAAATCAAGTAAGTTATCCCAAAGTATCAAAATAGTTGAATAAAGTATGCGCGTTATTTACGTATCGCTCGAGCGAGCCAAGCTTCTTGCACTACGGCAAACTCTGTATTCGTACAGAGGGCGGCAGAGGAGGGCCAAGAGGAGGCTGGCTCGTCTATCTTGACCCACATTTTCCCGAGAGTGATGAATTTCCATCGTGGCATCGATCACGGCATCCCGGACGTGTGTGCCTGCGAATTTCTTCCTCTACATGCATTTCCACTCAAGCGTTGCGGGAACGAGAGAGCCGCGCGCGCACGCCTTATCTTTTCTCGGGAAAATCCAATTAATATTCAACAAGTAGCATTAGCGCGCTAAAAAGCCAAGGGCTCGATCAAGCTTAAGTGATGGATAGGCCGAGCGCTTGAGCCGTGTCGAGATAATTTTCCGCTCTGCAAGAAATGATGGAGAAGTAATCGTTATACTTGGCCTGCACTTTTATATTACCCACCTGCAAGTACACACATGCGCGCTCAAAAATCAAAATAGCCTAGATCTAGTGGTGTGTGTGCGCGTGTGTGTGTGTCTGCGTGTCTGTCTGTTGCTTACTAGCGTCCGCAAAGAGAGAAAAAAGAGAAAGGGGGTGTGCGCTTTCCTATACTAGAGGGATATGAAATTGCGGCTCGTTATAGCGGCCGTCTGATGCATCGGTCGCGTCCCCGGCACGGTCCGCCTGGCAGTTGGCAGTGACGAATATCTAAATTTTCGCGGCTGAGCGCAGGAATGGAAGGGTGGCTGGTGAAGGGATGGCTGCCCGGACTGTTGTGTGCTGCTCCACGGCCGAGCGAATAATACGGCAGCGGGCTTTTTAAAGCCACTCATGCATCACAATTTGAGCCGAGCGCGTCGGGCTGCTTCGGCCGTTCTCTCTCTCTCTCCCTCTCTCACAAAAACAAGCCTCGCGGCCTCTGCCGCTGCTGGCCGCGAAAAAGCCCGCTAGCCCGCCGAATCGCGAATTTCGCCCGATGGCCCATAAATCTGTCCGATGCCCCCCGCGACCACACTGCCTTCGTGGCTTGCGGGAGAGCTAGTCCGACGGGGATGGCAGTAGCAGCAGTGCTGCTGCTGTTGCTGCTGCTGTCGCTGGCTCGATATTATGTACCAAAGTCGCCTTTATATAGACTCGCTGACGCTTTCAGCCAAACGAGGATTTATGCCGTTTTTGTCCAAAACTATAGACGGGTGGGAGGAAAAATTCACGATAATAACTTACGATGATTGTTTCGAGCGGAGCGCGGATTTCGCGGCGACAGCGCCGACAATTTTCCCGCGAGCCCTCTGATTGATGGCTTTTATGCGCGGCAAGTCCTTTTTGAATTAAATTGCCCAACCGACGCTGGTGGGGCGCTGCTGTACAGTGCGAGCCCATTGACATTCCGATGACTGAGCGCGTCATTACGCTCTCGCATCGAGCTGCCCCGATCTCCCGGACTTGCAAGCATTTCTTAGCTTAGCGAAACCTCGTTGATTTACACGCATTGTTCCGATAAGGCGAATACAAAAAGATCAGAACCGCGTGGGCACGCTTCATTGGAGTTATTTTTACCTTGCGTTTACCCAAGGTATTTTCGCCACTAAGAAAACGGAAGATGGATGAAAAGATAGAGGAAAATATATATCTGCGCAGCGGGCAATAGGGGGGGAGTAGGTAAGGTCGAGCCACTAATTCCGCGAGGACATTAAATCTTGGGAGGAGCAAAACGGAAGCCGCGGGAGCTGCTGCATCGTGCGAGAGAGAGAGAGAGCGCTAGAACAAATGCTTTAGTGCGCTACTGCGCTTAACGTGCGCGCAATTTGTTTTTGCGCGAGAGCGTGGAGCAAGAAAAAGTCTTGAAAATGTCCTTTTTTGCTGGACCGAGCATCGCCGCTACGCACTTTATACGGGCACGCGAGCTATGTTCTCTCGACGTACGTGGCCGAATTGTTTAAATTTACGGTAACTACGCGCTTATATATACACGTATATAGAACAAAATGCCGGGCGTGTGCGCTTTCATCCCCAATTACCAGCTGGCCGAATTAATAAATCATTTTCAATTTACGCCCGAAATTCAGGTGGGCAGTTTTAAAGAAGACGAAGTAACGATAAACAAGCAAATTATTCAAGGCTCGTTAGCCCTCGTGCGTTTAATCACGCCGCGCGTAAAAAGGTGATCCCTACCCTTACAAAACGGCCCCGACTCATTTATCTCGCATTACATTCTATCCCTTTGAACATTTCAAAGCTGCCCCCCCTAGCCGGAACCGAGGGCGTACCAACTATTCAAAAACTCGATCGCTCTCCGATCCTGCCTGGATTAAGCAATTTTTCGTAATCCGTAAGGGGAGGACGCTAGGGCGACTGGAGCTAGGGAAAGTCCAAACTGACAAACGGCTCACACTCGATCTGGCGTGTATGGGCCGATAAACGTGCTGGAGCGGGCCAGCGAGCCGATGATTATGATCGAGCATCGTCGAGCAATTTTTCGAGCGGCCCTGGCCCATGGCGCCGATTATATCGGCCTATTACAGGATTATCTCAGGAGGGGGACTACCCCATATAGCGCTCGAGGCCCCCTTCATGCCTCGAACACCTCGGCAAATAGACTAGCACGTGCACGGGGAGAGCGGGGGGGAATGGCGGCCCTCTACTCCCGGACGTGTCGTTGGGCTGGAAGAGAGCTCGCAGGCCAGTTGTAATAACCGGCCTCCAACTCCGGTTGCGAGAATGCCTGGCTAACTTTAAATTATCCCCTTGGTCGTAGAGAAGAGAAAAACTGATCGGAGAGTGTCGCATGAGAGGCGCGTGGCGATGGCAACGCGGCAGCGCTGCTGGTGCGTACTCGCGAGAGAGCCGGGCGTTCGCGCAGTCACAAGCGCGGCAGGTCGGAGAATGCAAATAGCGTTATCGCGCGAGCAGGGCTGCATGTGTAGGGAGCCGTCAGGGCTGTAACGCGAGGGAAAGCAGCGGAGGGCTCGCACTTGCGGGGAGCTGGGGATAGCCGGGGGGCTAGCGGCAGAGAAATCTGAGCGCGCTGGGGGCTCGGCGAGCTCGATTCCAAGCATAGATACGTCGTCGGGCCGTGGCGAAAGTTTAAATTATCTTGTCCGCCGGAGCGGCGAATCCCGCGGGAGACGAGCTGGATTGGTCGAGTCTGATTAGTTTGTCGAGGCCCTCCGCTGGCTGCTGGGCTGCTAACGTTTTACGCCGAGGCCGCAGACCTTTTGTGGCCGGGCTTTTAGCCGCGAGCCCAAAGCCCAAGTGCCTCAGTCTGTCGGCCCGTCTCTGTGTAAACCGGATAGTTTTCCACGCTTCGGAAAACAGGCCGAGGAGAGCCAGAGAAAAACGAGCCTCCAGGCTAGGAATTTCTTTGAGTCTAGCCAAAGCTCCCCCACCAGCTTCGGCTCTTCGCTTTGCTCTCTTGTATTTTTTTCTGCGCTTCGGGGAGGGGGAACGCTTGGCCAAGCTAACGCGCGGCTCTCGCGAAAAGGGACGTACTTGCCCGGACCTCGCTATTCTTTTTTCCCCAATTTGTAGCCCAACAAAACTCTGCACTTTTCCCGGGGACCTCGCCGCCCGTCAGCCGCACACTTCCACTTAGCCCCTCCGCACGTGTTGTTCTTTCCGTACGACAGATGTCCGTAATAATTGTCGCGTGCGAAAAAAAGAAGAGAGAAATAAAGAAATTCGTTTTTTCCCACAAAAATATCAGCTGCCCCTTTACGGCTCGGATTTCTCTCCGTTCGTCTGATTATTTTTCATTTTGATGAAATAATACATCGCACGGAAAAGATGAATTTGCCGTTGAAAGTGGAAAAAGCCCTAGTCAATCGGACACTTGGTAAATTACGTCTCTTCTACAATTAAATGTAAAACTCAATTGGATGGATGCGAGTCGTTAAAAAAACCTGGAGCTTTTGTCCGTGGTAAAAGAGCTTTTTAAAATGTTTGGTCCAAGCGGGCAAGAGAAGCAGGTCGCAGGCAAAAAGGATAACGGAGTTGCAGGGCTTTCAAAAGCTCGCGCATGCCAGTCGGCTTTATTTTCGTTCTCCTTGTTGTTGCAGACTAGTTGGCGCAAAGGGAAAGCAGGCCGCGGCCGGTTTGTCGGCCAGGCGAGCGCGACATCGCGAAATTCGTTTAATGCACTTATCCTTGTTTCTTCGTCGCGCGAGTCCCAAGTAAATGCGCTGTAAGCTTGGAATCGCGCGGCCCGTTCGCTTTTACCGTTTATTAAGCGTAAAAGGGAAAGAGTGGCTGCGTCCGAGGAGGCAAAGTTGTGCGCCTAAAGCAAGAGAGAAACGGAGAGGCAGTGCGGTAATCTTATATCGCTGAAAGCTATAGCCTGCAGACAGATGCAGTGGCCCAGTTGCTTCTCACGTGCACTCCCCGTTGCCTCGTCCTTCCTTCTTTCTTCCTCGCTATTTGCCTTTCGGCCCAGCCCTATTCTCTTATCTTCCCTACGAGCCCTTTACCCACGCAACAGAGTTGAAATGCTCTTGTCTCTCTCTTTCTCTCGAATAGCCCGCTTATGCGTTCGAAATGCATTTTCGATATAGATACATGAAAAATAGAAAGGGAAAATTGGAAACGTCGATGCCATTTGCGAGTTGTGCATCTAGGCGGATTGTCGAATGATATTGTTATTATTCACGTCCGTGCAGCTTTGTTGCTGTGCATCTATCGAATTTCACTAGTGGCAGAAACACTCGTTGCTATAATTATCGAAAATTAGCCATGCCAAAGTTCAGATTTCCCGTACACGTTATGGAAATATCAGTGCTCCTGTCGGAGTAGAAATGTTTAGGCATTAATCATGAATTTGTAGTAAATTTAAAGGCAAGCGAGCAAGCCGAATGTTCCGGAGTAGAGGTTTTATTTTCAAACGAATAACGATTATTAACGGCTGTAGAAGGGTAGTAGATGAGTGTTGTATAAATAACATCAATTGCTATCGCTCATTGTATTACGGACGTTTTAATTAAGCTACACTCGAAGGCTTAATTGCTTAAAGTGCAATACATTCAAAGCGTTTGTCTACTTTGTATTCGCCGACTAGTTGTCGTTAATTCTTTCGGTGAAATCAAATAATTGAAAGGCCTTCTTCTTTAATCAATTCAATACATATATTCTAATGACAACACAGAAATTTGCGTCTCGGCAACGTTCATGACGGTTGCCAGCGTTGAAGATGCGCGATAACTATGAGCAACGTTTTAGATTTGCAACATAAGCGAGCCTATCTAGCCACCTTTGTTATAGTAATCAGCTTTCAAGTGGATTATGCTTCAGGAACATCATAACAAACTTATTATTAGATGCGCAAATTAATATACAGTCTTATTGCAAAACTTACATGCTTATTATTCATAAGGAGATGCATAATCGCGGACTATGCATCCGGATATATTGCTTAGCCTGCGGCAATGTTGTTCAGTCAGCTACTAGATTAGCAAGTGAAGTACAGGAAAATTTCAAAAGAAACAACAAGTGCAAAATAACAAGTGGGTGGAGGTAATTAGCTAATGAGAAAGAAAAATAGCAGCGTGAGCGATTAGCCAGTAGGCTAATGCATTGGCATCACGATACTCGAAGCTTGCTGCATTGGAAAGATATCAAGTGTGAGGCGGCAGGAGTAAGGGAGGGTGCTTAGTTCCTCGACGGAGCTTTCGATCCAATCTCTGCTTCCGGCCGGTGGTCGACCACTACACACAACTCAAGCCCGCTCGTATCCGGGGAAGCGGAGCGAGCTGTAGAGAGCCGTACCGGCAGCAGCAGCAGCAGCAGTAGCCGAGCCAACGTACGAAAGAGGCAAGGAGGCAGGCGTGCGCGGGCCTGTTTTAACGAGAGTTGTTTCGACTTGCTTCAGTAATTACGCGGAAATTACACCGGGCATTCCGCACGAACAATCATCGCTCCCCCCTGCTTTCTCTCCCTCTCTTCGGGCTTTCTTACTCTCACCACGAGTTAACTCGCTTGCAACCTGCGCCTTCCTGCAACCCTAAAGCTGCCTATATTTTGCAAACGTGATAGAGGCAAGTTCTTTTAGCCACATAGACATAGGCAGGTTGCAGCACAGTCTCCTTTCCCGTTGGCCGCGATACCAGAGCCGAAGCGCGTTTTACGCGTCGCGGCGCGTTCGCAGTGGCTGTTTACTTCGTTTCCCGATGAAAAAACCTCTCCCCCTGTTTGCCCTCGCTTGCATTTTTCAAGCGCGTCTGCCCTGTGCGGCGCAGTAGTAACAGCCTGGCCGAATCGGCCGACGAGAGAGGCCCCCGTAGCCTCGCCGAAGCGTCGATCGGCGGCCGGCTCCACAGAGCAGGGCCGCCGCTGCATCACCGGGCAAAGTTCAAGCCGGAGCACAAAGCACACCGCCGAGAGCAGAGCCTGCTGCTAGACCCGGCCGCAACGGACTAAGTAAGCGCGGTCCTTTTATCGCTCGCCGCCAGCCAGCCCCTCTTCCATGCCTCCCGCGCGCTCACACGATGCGCTCTCTAGAGTTTGGCTTTGCTCGCTCGACTATCCGACTACCTCTCGCTTCCCCCCTTCGCGCTCTCTATCTCTCTGTGTGTATCGACTAGCCGCCCCCGCCACCACCGCCGCCGCGCTACTCTGATTGGAATCCCAGCGTGTTTGTGCGATGGTTTAGATAACGCTCGTAACTTCTCGCTTTGCGGCAAACCCCTTCTCTCTCCCTCGCACACTAACACACACGAACACTAACACTAACACATAATCCGTTGCTTTTCCCCTTTTTCACGCGATTGGAATTGCTCGCGTTTTGTCACCTGTATCCGCGCGAGAATGTTTCTTTTTTTAACATTTCAGTTTTAACAGCACAGTTTCTTTTCAAGAGACATTTCAAGCTTCTTTATCTTTTGACCAGGATTCTTGGGAGAAAGTTCCAAGTACATTAAGGTTTCTCTTGAAAAAATCAATGCGCCCTCTCGGATAATTGGTTAAACTTGCGTGTGATCGAATTATTATCTGAAAACGGAATCGGACGAGAGTAAATCTCGTTCGGAAATCGTGGATCCGTAACAAAGCAGCTCAAATTCGAGAAGTCAGATATTAGGAGTATCGAGAAAGCCGCGTCGACAAGGAGGACGACAAGTTTGACGTCGTAGCTATGGGAAAGGGGGATGAAGCAGCGGCAAGAGAGGAACATCGGAAAAGACGAAGAAGAGTATAGCAGGAGGTGGCGGAGAAGTTAGAGGAGGCTGAGGAAGGCCAGGCGGGCCGGGGCGGGGCATTGAAAGCTTTCAGAGAGCAGAAGGGGATCCCGAGAACTTTCTTATCCCCGTTTACACGGGCGCACGGATAGAGAGCGCCGAAAGAAATTTCAGGCTGTAGTATACACACAGCTGCTGCTCCTCCTCCTCCTCCTGCTACTGCGAACGACAGTATATCACGTAGCCGCGGCGGCGGCTGCAGAATAAGAAGAGCCGGTTGCCGACGACGACGACGACGGGGCAAAATGTTGATAAATTTGCAAGGCAGGTGCGCCGTGACAGCGAAACAAGCCACCCCCGGCCCCGCTCCCCACAAGCCACGTCCAGTTCAAGCGACCTCCGTGCCATTATTTGCCTGGTCGCGACGAGCGTTATAAACGAGACCCGATACAGTCCAGTGCTCTCCTTATCCATGCCCGTTTCAAAATTCTGCCTTTGCTTTCTCCTTCGGACCACCCCTATTATCAAGGACATTCCCTGAAAATTGCACTCCGGTAAATTTTATCTAAATAAGCCTGCTGCCGCTGACCTAAGGACGTTCTCGTAAAAACTTGACTTATGGCCTTACTCCTTGGGGCTTTTTATGATCGGCGTCGAGAGTGGTGGGCTGGGGGGGGGGGAAGGGAAGGGCTTCGTTATAAAAAATTAAGTGCCCCGCTGCGGCTGTATATTCGACGGGCAGGCCGTTAAGTAGCGACAAAGAAAACGCGTGGATCATCTACGAGCTGTTTCAACCAGCTTTTAATCGGCTATATTCATTTTATTATTGGCTATGATACAACAGCAGCAGTAGTGCCGGAGCTGGAGCTGGTCAAATTAAGTACGATGAAAGCTTCCTCTAACACCTTTATCCACTGGCATGGATTCCGAGCACTTTGCATTTTCGGGTCTGAGGCTCTAGGTGGGTGGGGAAGGGCGGAGGATGGCGCGAGAAGGATGAAGCAGTGCTCTCTTGCGTCTCGGAGAAGCCCTGGCAAGAAAAAAGGAGCAGGCAGAAGAAGATCGAGGCAGAGTGGGAGCCTTGTTTTTTACTATCCCTCTTTATCCCGGTGATAAATCTCACGGAGGCTTTTCCTGGGACTGGCAGATTTAACGAAAAAAAAAGAAACAGAAAAGAATCTGCAATGCCTAACGAGCAATAGACTCGTTTTTATGGTCTTCTTCTTCTTTTGTCTCTTTTTCGTATTACGCATGAAATTTCCCGCACCAGGCTTCTGTACCACTGTAAGAATCGCTGCTACTAGCCGAACAATAAGTTACATTGATGCTCGGTAGAGTATCCGCCTTATCGGTACTTTTCATAAATTAATAGATCGAGGCAGATGAGTTCGATACTTATCTTATGTACAAAAATTCGTAAAAGGAATTGACCGCTGATATTTACCTTGGATTAGCATACGGGCTGGAATTTAAGTTTCAAAATTAATTACGGCTACAGCGTTGGAATAATTTTTTTTGTTTCATTTTAAAAACTTTTTCATAAACTTTGCGCATAAATTAGCGAAAGAAGTTCCTTCAAAAGTCTTCACGGTATACATAATTTCCGATCCCAGGAGCACAAGTCTAACTGTTATATTATTTAGAGAGGAAAGATTTGACCTAGTTATTCTTCAAGAAAGTTGAGAAAGAGAGAGAGAGAGAGAGAGAGAGAGAGGGGGTGATTAAGGTTTATGAAATGACAAGGGAGTACATTTATTTATGAAGTTAACCGTTGCTAGTGGCAGTAGTAGTAGTCGTGTATAGTCAGACAATAATGAATGTACATCTCCCGGCTAAACAACGTTGTTCTTTAAAACTTTGAAGGTAAGCAATTATCAATAGGCCTGCGTTATTGCGCGTGTAGTAGTCGTAATTACCGCCGAATAAACAACATGGGTGTGGCATATAAAAGATCACCTAAACATACTTGTTTTACTTGGTGGCTTATCATCCCATCGACTGTACTCAAGCAGGCGTCTCCTCTCTGTGATAATGCAGTTCACGCGATAACTTAAACGAGATGTTAAAGTAAAAGAAGTCTCCGGAAATAAGAGCCTCGTCATCGACGTGCGCCTCCGCTTTTGAAAAAGAGAGAGCGCGTGAGCCGGCTCGTGCTGTACTCGAAGAGCTACATCTGGCGCGAGGACGCAGCAGCAGCGGAGAATTACAAGTTATAATTACGCTGGAAGACAAGCGCCTCCACCGGTTGGCTCGCGCTACTTGTTTTGCGGCCAGCGACGCGCAGCACGGCCGCACTCTAAAGTTGGGGCCAGCTCCCCCCAGTCCCCTCCATCCACTGGCGCCTTTCACGCGCTTACTCGGCGCGCCAACTCTCGAGGATTTGGATTTCTCCCAGAGGCGCTCGCTCGCTCGCGGCTTTGCGATTCTTGCGACAAAATTCGAAGAAAAGAGGGCCAGGGGTAAGCTCCGTGCTCTCTTTGCCTATAGCGCCGGAGGAGTGAGGGGATAGAAAGTTTGGTCCGAAAACTCATTTAGTCCGGCGCGCGGAACTTGCGCTCTGGAGCTTTGGCGCTAGCAGCTGACTAGGCTCTGCCTATACTCCCCTCCGGCCTCTGTATTACGCTTTCTCCCTCGCTCCCCCTCTCTATCTCTGAGCACACAATCGTCCTGGCGCGCCTGCCTGCCTCTGCCTCAGAGCTATTTTAATTAAAATAGCTTTATGAGATGTTTGACGAGGATAATGGAACTCGATCGAACTTAAAGAGTACTCGGGAGCTTGGCTGCTGGGGCTGCTGTCACAACTGTCAGCGAGTAAGCGCTTCATTCCACCGCTCTTCGTTCTCCACAGGAAATTCGACGGATATATCGGCCGATTGATGTACATGTATATGCACCTGGCCGCGGGATTTGTGCTTTAAATGGAGGAACACCTAATGAAACGGCCTCAATGTCGACCCGAGATTGGCTAAATTTGCCGAGAGATTTAACTTGCCCCCTGTGCTTTTTTCCTTCTCCTACGAAATATCGATACTTTAATTAACAGCAATGTGTGCGCGCCCCCGATAAATTAAATGAAAACACACTATTCCCGTTCGTTCGAGTAGCAATTGATGATAACAGAAACAATAACGATGATAATTTACAAAGAGAAAGGGAGAGGGTAGGTGGGGAGGGGGAGCATTGATTTGCAACGAAGCAATCGATAAAGATAGAGAGCAACAACAAACAGTCGTTTAAGCTTCGCTTATTCGACGGAATAAAGCTAGGGCGTGGAGTCGGAAGTAATAACGATAAATCAGGAAGCGTGACGTTGGATAAAGGACGTCTAATGAGGGGGCAGGTCGGATGCAGAAAGCCGAGCGCTGGCCAACTTTTTTCCAGCGACAGAGGAGCGCGAGACAAGGCTTGTCGCTTGCAGGGCCCCAGATCGACGACGCGAGTCTCCAAGGCTGCCGGCTCTCTGTTCTGTGGCGCGCGACAACCGCCGTGAGGCTAGCTGGGCGCAAGAAATGAAAGGGAGAGGCCGAGGGGGCAGAGGGCGGATACGTCGTCGACGTGATAAAAAGATATTGGGAGTAGCTGGCCCCGGGGCTTGCTATATCGCTCGATATCCCTCTCGACAGTAGTGCTTGCCTGGCCTGCCAGAATGAGCAGGCAGTTGCCTTAAATTCTCCAGGGAGGATTCGCGGGGAAATTGGGTGGGGAGACCAGTGATGCTCGTGGCAGCCTTATCCCCCCCCCGAACCCCGAATGATTGCAAAGATTGAATGTACGCCGATAAGGTCCTGAAGGAGGCCCGCTCTCTCCTCCCACACTCATCTCCCTCCCTCCCTTTCTCTCGACTTTTCTTATTCTCCTGCCTATCCTCTTGCTCTCTTTCTCTCCTCTCGTCGTTACGTTTTTTTCCCCTAGACCCTCCTCCAATGTGTCACGCTCGAGCGTATTTGCTACGTGCGCGTAATCGATGAAGCGCCTGCAATTGTCCGCATAAATTTCTTTTCCTCTCTCGAGAAACTCTATAAGTATACACACACACACAGCCATACATATATATGTATATATATATATACATACACATACACTGTAGCGGGGAATGAGCTTTTTCCCCTCTTGATTTTTTCGAGCGCATAAAATGATATTATGGAAATTTCGCTTAGTTCGCTCATTTTCTCGCGTGGGCGCAATTTTCGCTTCTTTATTTATTTCGTTTTTTTCTCTCGACCCTTTCTTTCTCTCCTTCCTAGCGCTGTTGCCTTCCTTTTGAGAATACAGGCAATCTCTCGGCTACTTCTTAAGTGAAATAAATACTTGGCAGCAGCAGCGGGTATTTGCATGAGCGTGCATCTGACTAAACGAATTTGTTTTACTCGGCTGTTCCTTCGTGCCCCATCTCTACAGCGGCGTCCGCTGCAACATTTACGAGCGTTAAACTGGCCGTATCTGCAATTTTTATTCCGCTGACTTTATGCGAAAATTATCAGGGTAAAGGGCAATAAAAAAATTTATTAAGTGTGTTAAGTGCGGCCTTTCTTTTTGCCTCGCCGGCGCAACCGGCATCGCCGCCGTGGCTGCGCCGCTCGAAGGAGCTATATTTATGCACGTGGCAAAAGTAGCGCTTTCAACGCTACTCGTGCCTTTTCCAACGCGAAAACTAACGAATGATAAAAATGTTAATGTGCCTCCCCGTTACAGCGTCAGATTTTTCGTAATCAGCAGATTAGTCGGGAAAGTTTTGATGAAACGGCGAACGAATTGTTCTGCGCTGCTTAAAATTCCATCAAATATTTGCTATATAAAAGTCAGCCTGCCCAGGGCAAAGCTCAATAGCAAACATCTCGGAAAACTGTACAGGACGAGAGTTTCGTGTTATAAAGGTAAAGAAAGAGCGAAATAGAGTAAGAGAGAAAAAGTGAGCGGATGAATCGAGCAATTCGTCAAAAGACCGTTTCGGCGTACATCCTCGGCAACCATTGTGTGGCAAAGTCGCGAATTTGTTTTTTCTTCAAAATCCGTTGGCAGAGCGGCCGTGGGGGGAAGGAGTGGAAAGTATCGAGAGAAGCTAGTGCTCTCGAGCAGCACCGCACTCCCCGAAGCAAGCGAGCGCGAAAAGAGCGCGACTGAGAAAAAGAGAGAGAGTTAGGCTCGTGAGGGAGGGAGGGAGATCGGGTTACCGTAGTGCGATACTAGAGCTCTGGGCATCGCGCCCGGGCTTTGTTGCTACTCGAGACGGCCGGACTTTTGCGAGACGGCCCGGCTCGCTTCCGCCGCGTTTATTGTCGGGCTCGGCTTTTTACTCGCGCGCGGAAACTTCGCCGCGGCCCAGCCCTCTCCCCGGCTTCCTCTGACCGGCCAAACCCGTAAAAACGCGAACGTCGATCGTTGTCGCACGAGGATAGGGTGGCAGAGGGAAAATTCTTTTTGTCACCCCGGCAGAGAGTCGCTTCTTCCTTTTTCCCTCGCGTTCTCTCGCTCTCTCTCTCTCTTTCTCTCTGTCCCCGCGAATACGCTTTTCATCCATTCTTGCTTGCTGACCCGTGGGAAATCAGCTAGCTCTTCCTTCCACGACCCCGTAGCGGCTCGTTATTTTTCGCCCGCGAGTTTTTAGATTGCTGGCCTTTCGGCTTCGATTTTTTATCTCACTCTTTTTTCTAGTCTCTTCGCTGGATGGATTATAATAACAAGTGCGACACGTTGAATTTACACGTAAACATAAAGCGAACAAAACTTTGCTAATCAAATGAAGTAACAGCTTTCCAGCCGCAGCGCTTTTATAAATAACTTATGTATTTATTCAAAATTATGGAATATTATATTTGTCTCTCAATGTCCCGATGTAGCTCATACATTTTAACTATAGCGCCGGAATAATTCCATTAATGATTATCTCGAACGTATCAATAACATGGCCTTGGAAGTCTTGCTCGGGCCGGAGTGGCGAGCCTCCCCCGAAAGCCAATAGCAATATTTTTCCGAAAATCCGTCGACGAGTCGTCGTGGCAAGTCGAAAGAAAACGCCGCCAGCTGTAGATCTGCTGTTCCGAAAAGCCTTCTTCTCTCGAGAATAATAAGTCAAACCGAATGGAACAGCTCTCGAACTCTAACTGCTGTGGGGGGAAAAACTGACGACTCGGCAACTATTCCTCCTACAGCTCCCCCCTCGGCATCTTTATTCGCGCTATCTGAACGTTAGGACAGAAGAAATAAACGAAGCAATAAGCCCTAAATCTCAGTCGGCTGAGCCGTCTAAATATTCTCCGATCGACTGGCCGATACGCAGCAGTCGTTCTCGATATATTTGATTTGCCAGAACGTTATGAAGCCCTTCCTCCCCGTGGCTAAGCTTGCCACCAGGAGAGATACTAGAATATTATACGAGGCGCCAAAGAGCGAGAGCGAGAGGGAGAGATAGTTGGGTGGGAGGCTGAGGTATGCAAGCTGGCGTTATGGCACGCCTCGATATGCAGACGCTGTCCGTTTGCCTCTGGCTCGCGGCCTCATTTCTCCTTGGTCCTTTTTCCTTCTCTTTTTCGCCCGCTCCCCGAGCCGTGGCAGCTCCGAGGGAAATTTAAATTCCGCGCGTCTCTCCGTAGCTTAGACCTCGCCCCTTCTCCCAGACAGCAAGAGGGAGGCTATCGAACAGCAGCTCAGCCATAGCCGGATTTTCATCGTCTGCCGGCGATGAAAATCACAGGCTGCCTGAATTCGCTCATCGAACCGCCTCCGAGCTGTCGAATGTGCTCAGTCGCAATTACGAGGCAACAACCGGGAGCGCGTGTCCGCTGCTAAGCTCTCCCCGCGCCTCCTTTTTTCCCCGAGGCCTCGAGCACGGGGAGGGCCAGGGCTGAGTTTTCGGTATCGCAAGCCTATGGACGGCTGCGACACGTGCTGCCGGCGCGCAATAATGTCAGCTTGGCCGCTCCTCGCACTTGTCGGCGTCGTCGGCGTCGTAATATGTGCCTTGTCACGCGTCACTCCTGTCTCTGTGTAGGCTGTATCCATAGACATGTAGGAAAAAGTGAGAAGGGTCAGAAGGGGGGTCCCGCGTGCGCATTATATATTTGCTAGGGTCTTTTCTATGAGTGCGCTCTACTCCACGCTCGATCTCGAGTCTTTCGTTTGACACACTGTGTCTTCTGAATCATTGCACATAAATTTGATCGAGTTTATAATTGACGTTTTTGTTGGCAAGCCGGATATGAATAATAAATGAGGCTTTGGATTTATTTCAATAGGGCATCGGGGGTCAGGCATATCCTTTGGCTTTTGTAGCAAACGAACAGGTTGCAGTAGATCGTTGGGCGCAAGGTCTTTTGATCGCTGATACGTAACATTGTATCGGTTAACTATTATTCAGTTATATCTGTCTGCAAAGTGAAAATGGATAAGGCTTCAGCGAAACGTGATTACCGATGCGAAATACATTGACTTTGTAATGCTATTCGAGAGCAGCCCTCCTCTCCCACAAATAAATTACGTACTTTTCATTATTCGCCCGGGCCGTAAATTACCATTTGATTCACTTCTATAAGCTCTGAATTAATTACAAACTCCCCACTGGCCGACGACTCTTCAATTACTTTAATTAATCTGTAACGCAAACCATTAATTTTTAGTTTAAACCCGAGAAGCTCGAGTGTTTCTTATTTTTCCAGTCCTCCCAGCTCCCAGATCCATTATCGCTAATTTAGCGTTCGAAAAAGATTACGATCGATTAATTTTTCAATATTTCCGGCGCCAGATACTTCCAAAAGCTTGATTCGAATAAAAATTTACTAATTAATCAGATTTTTCTAAAGTAACTCTATTGATTAATGAAGCTACCTCAAGCGCTCTTTTGACGCTCTTTTTATACAATATTTGCGATTTGTTTGTTTCACAGTTTCCTTTTCCTCCAGATTTTTTTCTTTTATTTCTCTTTCTCCCCGAAATTTCCTCAAGAACTAAATGACATCTCTCACGAATCCTACCTCGAGCTTTTCCCTAGAGGCTTCTTTGTTCCTTTAAAAGGCACCGAGGGAAATGGCCGGCGATCAGTGCTAGAGAAGCCTCGAGGCTGTAAGTGAAGTTTCGTTTAGGTGAAAACTAACAGTAAAACAAGAATAAAATACACGGCATAGAAGATGTTGAAGATAACAAAGATTTATGTGTTTCTCTAAAAACAGCCTCTTCCCCCCCCTCTCTCTCTCTCTCTCTCTTTCTAGTTCCCCTGAAATTTCACTCTACCAAAAAACATCGCATCCAAAAACTCGCTAGGAAAAATATAATCTTTTCTATTTTTGTCAAAGTTATCCATTTTTCTAAAAGCTCCTACAGTACACGTCAGAAGTTGTCAGGCATCCAAGCAAACGTATTGCCGCATTCGCCCCTAGCGATAACTTTTTCTTCAAACTTCTACCGCTCGCACTGCTGGCCCTCCTCCACCTCCCGAGCCATGGCGAAAGTCTTTCAATAAAGTACAGATTTTAAATGTTTTCCCAATGTCAAAAGGCGCGCGTATAAAAGCCATGAGCATAATAAAAAGTCAAAGTTGCAAACGCGCGATAAAAATGTTGCGGGGCTGGGGGAAGGAAAGGGGGCCAAGGAAAAACGCTGTTCCGCGAATTTACGATATGATGTTTTCGGCGGCCAGTATAACGACGTAACGTACACGAATGCAAATAACGTAAAAAAGAGAAGGTCGTAGAGCGTCGGGAGGAGGAAGGGGAGTGTGGCGTGGAAGCCGGATGGAAAGTGGAGTGAGCGGAGGGTAAAAAAGCTCCGAGGCGCTAGTGCGCCGGGCGCGCCGTGGGGATACATATTTTACGGCGCAATCACCACAAGCTCTTATCTACGGTTTATTCAGCTCTCCCCCCTACTTGCACTAGCCATGCGCGCGCGGCCAGCCTGACATTTAAAAGCTCGTGAAATACGCGGTCCGATTAATGAATCGAGCGAGCAAGAGCAAGTCTGCCCTAAAAATTTCATCTCCCAAACTCTTGCCCTTATACCGCCTGCTGCGCGTCTAAAAGCCTCGACGTTTTACTACTCCGTCCTGGGAATAGCGCTCGCGCTTTAACGAAGCGTCAAAGTGCATTTTAGATGGAAAGAAGGAAAAGGGGGAGTAGCTAGGGAGTGCGTGTGATAGAGAAAGAGAGAGAGAGACAGTGGCAGAGATTTTCGGAACTGTCACGTGATTGATGTAAACGCTGAGCGCTTTGCGTAGCGTGTCGATTGAAATATAAACAGCGAGTAGGCGTTCGATGAGGATCGCTTCAATATACGTTTCAGCTGGGGACAAAAATATAGGCCCCGGAAGATGTAGCCCACGCCTGGATAAATCATACCCGGGGATTTATAAAGTAATTTAGTATTGAATTTTCATTCGGATACTGCTCTGTTCGTTTCTCGCTGCGCTTTTCAATATTTATGGCTGTGGCTTTAACTAAATATGAATATAAAAGTAATTTTTCAGCTTGCAACTTTTATTTATTTGTCCGCTCCTCCCTCTCTTGCTCTTGGACATCGATATTGTAGCAGTACAGCTTTAGAATACTTTTTTTTTTAAATAAATTTCATTTTAATTATATCTATATTTCCACAGTAAAACTTTTTCAAACTTATCTTCAAAAGCTTTAGAGAAACATTTTTCAACATCTATGTAAACAGACTTAAAAAGCAGACACTTACACAAGCATGAATTAGACGTATAGAGGTAATAGAAGATTCAAAGGATATAATTCGAACTTTAATGCGCGTTTACGCGGTCTTATATATTATGTATATAAGCAATTCTTCGGTAGCTCAAAGTTTAAAACAATAAAAATGCTTATCTTCGCGGTGGATTACTCTTCAATTTTTTTTTGTAATATACCTGATAAGTATCTTTTTGAATTACATATAATCAAAATAATCGAGCTATCTTGTTTCCTCATCGAATAATCTATAAAAAGGGACAATTTATCCCCGAGCACGGGGGCGCTTGCGGCCTCGGTAATAATTCGAGAAAAATTATCCTCGGCGGCCCATTCGAAGCGCATTAAATAAATGCGTTATCTTCAAACAAAACGAATAAAAAGCTCTGACAAATTCAAAACGATATTCAACATTAATAAGTTTAATTAATATTCCAAAGTATACGTATACGCGTATTCAGTTTCGCTAAAGGTGGCGGCGGGCGAAATAAACGAATCGCGTGTCCTCTTTGTATAATTAACGAACAAAGCCCGAGCTCGCGTAAACAGGACTCTGGCGCGCGCCCGAGTTTCCGCGCACAAAGACGCTTTAGCCGCGGATTAACGCGGCGAGAGGGGTGAGGGGGAGGGGAAGTCTCGCCTCCAGCTCCTCGTCCTCGCGCTCCGCGCCAATTTCATTAGATTCCGTTTATTTAAATCAAACCAATCTCATAATGCAGCCTCGTCCATCGAGAAGTCCCAGTTGGACGAGGAGGATGCGGACGATGACGATGACGTCGCCGACGTCGTCAACGTCAACGTCAACGCTACTGCCTTCCTGTTATCTATTCAAATTAGTTTTAGCAGTCGCTCAGAAATCAAAGTTTGCGATCCAAAGGCTGTGGGAGCTCGTGGGAGGATCTAAATGTCTGTCATAACCGGCGAGAGGCAAGCCGAACGAAAAACAAACCCAGAGCTTCCATGCGTGTAGTCCTTCTGCTCGTGTCGAAAGCCTGGGCGACAGTACTACGCGTAGGCTGGAAAAGCAGAGAACGAGAATGTAGACAGCGGATCGGCGGCAGTAGAAGCTGCAGCTCGGGACAGAACAAACACCGCCGGAAGCCGTGACGCTCTCTCTCTCTCGCTAGTCTATTGGTTTGCCTATGTTGAGAGGGATCCGCACTAGTCGTCTCAGCGGAGAATAGAGCTCGGCCGATCCTTGGACGCACAAGAAGCTTCGCGCTCTCTTGCTTGAAACTTAATTGCTCATTTAATTATTTAACCTACGGTAGCCAGAGAAGGAAACAGAGAAAGAGAGATAGGAAGAGCTGCTAGTGGAAACTGCCCTCTCTCTTTCGGCTGTTCTATCGTTGAACTGACTTTTAATTAATCACTTGCCTCGTATTCCCCCCTGTCGACCATCCCTCGGGCGATCCGTAAGTGTCGAGTTCCGCCGCTCTCACGTCCCCTTCACCCGAAAGTTTCTTTGCCTATCCTACCTCCTCTTTCAGCCACTCTGGTACACCTCCGTAAGAAATAACTTGCGAAAAGTGTCTTGAAAAAAAGAGAAAGAAAGAGTGAGTCTAGCCCTATCTTGGTCCTTTGATAAATCGCTAATGAGTCGAGATTTTTAATTAGCTTAGCTACGGCCCCAGGCACGCCCATAGCTACGAGTAGTTTCCCGAGCTTTCCAGAATACCCAATAGATTAACCGATATTCATGCTATTGCCAACTTCTTTTCTTCCGGCTGATGCGAAGCCCCAAGGTACACAACGCACACACAACATCTGACAATTACTAGCTGGTAAAAGAAGCCCGTAGAAAATTAAATTCCCTTAGCCGATAACGAGTCATCGTGTTTACGAATCTCGGATAATTAATGAGACTGCTAGTCTCGAATCAAGTAAACAAGTCGAACGAACAAAGCAAAAAATATACTGCCATTTTTTCAGTAAGTTGGCTATTATGTGCCATTGAATTAGGTCCCTGGGAAAAATCGTAGGCAACAACAGTCATTGAAACATTTAACTAGAACTACAGCACACTTAGCCTAGAAGGAAAAGCAAAAGAAAAAGCGTGCAGCCATGAATGCCGGCAGGAGCTCTCGAGAGTACGACCGAGGTTGCATTACCTCTTGGCCACGTCTAGGCGGTTAGCGCCTGCGGCAGCCGCAGGTCGTCTCGAAGCCGAGCTTTTTCACCCCCGCAGCTCAAAGCTCTCTCTCTCTCTCTCTCTCTCTCTCTCGAGGTCTAAAGAAAAGGGGGGGGGTGAAGAGAGGCCGCGGCTCTGCTCTCCCCACCTCTTACACTTTGCCGCACCAGGAGCATCGCTCGAGGTGCTGCGCCGCATGCAAAATGCATGAGGGAGGGCCGAGGAGGAGAGGCTGCTAGGGATCGTGCACTTGGAGGCTAGCCTGAATGCAGGAATTAAAACGCAATTTTCCGGACAAAGGGGACAGTTTGCACGAGGGAGAAGGAGTAGAGAAGCACCCTCTCTCTCTCGCGCGCGCGCCAACAGCTTTCTCTGCGCCCGCGGAGATGCTTTTGCGCTCACGCGCCCCTCTGCTTAATGAAGCTTTCTCACGGGGTGGGAATTCTTTCCTGTTTGCTCTTCTCCCCCCTCACTCCTCTTTCGAGCTCAGCCTCGCCGGTTGGCGCTGCTGCTGCTACTGCGGCTATCCTGTTTGTTCGTAAGCGCGCGGCATTGGTCTTCGGCCTGCTTTTATTTTTCCATCCTGTGTTTTTCAATTTCTCTTTCGCTTTGGCTCTCATCTCTGTACTCTCTCATCCACTCTTTTTTTTCTCTCTAGCATGTCTGACGAACTGAGCGAGGTAATTGGTTCAATGCTGTGGATATCCGGCGAGGAATAAAATCTTCTGCTCATTCATTGCTTTCTCTCTCTCTCTCTCTCTCTCTCTCTCTCTCTCTCTCTCTCTCTCTCTCTCTCTCTCTCTCTCTCCTGTTTTTTTCGCTTTATAAACACTCGGGGAAAATCTTGAGGGAGAACCGCAAAGTTTAGTTCTTTTTTTCTTTTTTGCAAAGCAGGCTAAAAGTCATGCGTTATTCGCGTGAATAGAAGCCAATTAGTGAGAAAGTCCAGAGGAGATGAAATAATTTTATAAAAAGTTATCGATTAAGAGCTATTATGGCATTTATGCTCATCATTTTTCAAGCTTCCCGATTACTGCTTTGGAAAAACGTTGAACATACATTGGGTGTTTAGACTAAAAATAATACTAAAAATAAAGAAAAAAGAACTATGCGAACAAATTAAATTGAAATCTATAAAAAAGTTTTAATGCAAGTATCCTATAAAAAATCCAAAGAATCACAGTAGTTTATCTGTTAGACTAAGCAGCATGGAAACGACGATTTTAATTAATATTAGCGTAGTCGAATTCTTGAAGAGCATTGGAAGTACACTCAATCTATTTTTGTATTGCCATTTTGTAAATAAAAAAATAGAATGCCTGAGTAACTGAAAAGCTCTATAAAGTCGAGCTTGCAGTCGTAAAAACTAATCTCTCCAAGTAATTGAAGTACTGAAAGCTCGGAATATCCAAATCTCCGCACTACTTGAATCTGTTCAATTATATCTATCATCATGAAATAGGAAACTATCTGTTCTAATTAACAATAGTCCGATCCGCAAGGTTCGTCTACCTAAAACCACGTCCAAATAATGTATCCGCAGCCCAACGTGGGCTGCTCGTGCTCGGCGTCACGCGAATTAACCTGGGTAGAATGCGCCTGGTATTAAGCCGCGCATAAACTAGCAAACTACTTCTTCCGGAAGGCTGGGATGATTGTGCCGCGAGGAAAATTCGTCAGTGCGGATGGAGGACTCAAGCGGGAGAACCTCGGCAGATTTGCATGCGCTTGTCGGAGGCTCCGAAATAAAAGAAAAAAGAAAGAAAAAAATGCTCGGAGAGAAGGTGAATAAAAGCGAAGGGCGTTAGAGCAGCTTGAAGCAGAGGTTTTAATCAATACTCTGTGTAGGCAGTGCTATGATCGTGAGAAGTGGCCGCGAAGAAAGCTCATTTCCGCTGGAGCGACGAAATAAATCAAGCGACTAGAGAGAGAGAGAGAGAGCCGCTCCCGCAGCGGGTAAAAGCTCGCGCGCACGAGCGCAAGTGCCCGCATTGTCTTCTTCGTCGTACAAGCTCCGCGGTATAAGTGCCATCGGGGAGGAGAAGCTGGGCGAGCAGGAAGAGGAGCAGGGCTGGGAGACTACGCCGATTCCGCGCTCGGCTATTTGCGGCCGTAAAGGCGCCGCCAGCGTAAATCTCGCCTCGACGTAAATTCCTTTATCGTGCGCGCACCTTTTCACTATCCCCACCTCTCTTGCCTCTTCCCTCGAATTTCCAGATTTCTCCAGAGCAGGAGACTGGAAGATCGGCGAAGAGGGCCACGAGTAAAAGGAAAAAGAGAAGGAAAACAAAAGGAGAGAGAGAGCAGCGAATTCGGTGGGTGCGAGAGGGAGCCAACCTGCCAACGCCTCGAGATACGTATACATAGTGCAGATGGAAAAAATTTTATTCGAAATTAATTCGATAAGGGCGTAATATATTTTCGGCTTTTCCTAGTCGTACCAGCCGGCTCGCCAGAGAATTCCCGCCAAAGCCGACGATGTAAGATATTGGTTGATGAACGGTTACACGCTGAGCTCCTCTACCCGCTTCCCTCCTCTCTGCAATTGAGAGCCAGAGGGGGAGCGAGAAACGTGTTGCTTGTTTCGCCAAATTTCCAATCGGATAACTAATGGCCTGTCCATGCTTCCGAAATTGTCGAAATCGTCCTGTATTCCCTGAAAACGTCGAGGCACATAACTTTTCGAAACAAGAAATAAAATCCACGTGCCATCCCATCTTTCAAGTCTCTTATCAGAGCCGGCTAATTCGTTACAGCCGTTCGTCGCTTACATAAGCATATACGAGAGAGAGAGAGAGAGAGAGAGAGAGAGAGAGAGAGAGAGACGTGGTGGGCTGGAGGGAGAGGACGAAAAATTTAAATTCACCGAGCTTTTCCGGTAGCGAGATAAAAAATAAAAGACGACAGTGCGAGCTACCGACAAAAAAAGATAAAAGAAGACGGCGTCGACGGGGGGGGGGGGAATAAGGAGAGTCGACGAAGTGTGCACGGCGAGAGGGTAGCCGAGGAGAGGCTCGAAGAGAGAAATCATAGGAACGAAGAGAGGGTCTTCGGCGGTAGGAGCGCGAGAGAAAAGCCGAGAGATAGAGAGGCTGCTGTGTCGTGTATGGGTAGCGCAGCTTCGCTTCACAATGACTGCGCGCGTAAAACAGGTACGCCGGCGAGGCGGGACAAAATTCTCCCATCGCCCTCCTCTCCGTTGATACGGGCCTCGGCGGAGGTCCTCGTCCTCCTCGTCGTCGTCGTCGTCGTCGCTGGTGCCGGGCGCGCCAGGAATTTATGGAGGCTACGGGGGCTCGTAAGGACGAGGAGGAGGAGGAGGAGGAGGGTGGTGGCGTGGATCCCCTTCTGCCTCTCTCTGTCTCTCTTGGGCGCTCGCGTTTACGGGGCTGCGCTAGGCTGTGCTTCCTTCCGATTTGCATAACGGGCTCGGGCTAACCGCTCCACCCTTTCCAGTCTCCCTCGCGACGTGAGCGTGGGCTTGCTTCCTCCCGCAGCTCTCTATATGCGCGCACCACAGCAATCCAACGACTACGATTCTCTACAGATACGTACATAGATAGAGAGCTGCCTGGGTGTATATGCACGCGCTCAGCCGCACGGTTAGATGGTCGGGAAGAGGGTGAGATGCCGAGAAAGCCCGGCACACAATGTGTCAACGCTCGCGACGACGACTACGACTACGAGCATGTCGACAAATAAAACAGTATTGCGGCCCAGCCGACGCTAGAGTTTCGGGATAGCTCAAGTCTCCCGGTGATTCCTAACCTTCCCACTCCTCATCCACCTCAACTCCTCCTCGCTGCCCAAGCGAAAACTTCCAAAGCCTTGTTAGACTCTCTTCTCCTTTCCCTCCCTTTAATTCTCTCCCTCTTTTAGCTCTTATTTTCACTGATTTTGTTTATTTTCCCTTCTTGCTTTTGTTGTTGCCTTTCCGGGTTTTTTCATCGCCAAAAGAGAGCCCTAGGATTTATTTGACGCAGCTGGCTGGGCTACAGGCTGCGGTGGATAGCACCGACTGCGAAATATGAGCCGGTGGTGAATGAACGAAAAAAAAAAATAAAAAAAAAATAATAAAAAAGAAGGGAGGTGGAGGAGAAAAAAAATCGCGGAGACGCACAAAGCAAGCTCTTTTATTTGGGCAAGAGCGAGTGGCCGCGGAAAAAGCCGTGCAAACAGAGTGCGAGTGTGCGGAAGAGGAGGGGGAGGTATGACCGGAGGGAGATAGGGTCGGACAAACAAACGAGCTGGACGCGATGGAATCGTCGGGGTGGGCGAGGGCAGAAGGAAATATTGTAAAGGCGGCAGATAAGCCGCTGGCTCGCGAGCGTCACGTCGCGGAAATGCAATCCGTGGGCAAAAACGGAGTTTCCCCCCCAGAGCAACGGGCTCACGAAATTCGCGGGAAAACAAAGCTCCGATTTCGCTTTGGCAAACGTACGAGCGCGACGCGCTATGATGGCTAAAGGGCCACTCGGATCGCAAATTAGAATCGAACCTTGCCCGAAGTGCCTAGGTGGAAGGATCGAGAGCCCGAATAAATCAGTGCACAAGGCTGGAGCAGCAAAGAGAAAGAGAGCGAAGGGAGTTGAGGAAGAAAAGGAAGAAAGCTCGGCTGTCACGCGGACGGTAATTGAATAGAGTAAGTGAGAAGAGAGCCCGATATAGCGGAGGGTCCGAGGCGAACGAGAGGTGATGAAAATGGCAAACACGGCGAAGCAAGACGGAGGCGGCGCGAGCTGCCCGGGGAAGGAGGCCCGGGGAGAAAAAAGGTATAAGTAAAAGAAGCCGCGCAGAGGGGCTGTTGCTGCGAGAGAAGGTGAAGGAGGAGGAGGAGGAGGAGGAGGAGGAGGGGGCCAGACGGAGATTGTTAGTGGACATTCAGAACTTCCCACTCGCGGGTATTGCTTTCCTCCTCGAAGTTTTCACGATGTTTTCAGGCGTTTCGCTGAAAACCAGCCTCGCCGGCAGCCCAGGCGTTCGCTCTGCCTCGGCTCTTCTCCTTTCCACCAACTTGCGTCTTCCCTTTTCCCTCCTCAGTCTCTGCCGGGGCTGCCGCCACGCAAGCCAACCAGCTATCCTTGTACTTGCCCAGCTGCCTCCCACTTCTTCTCTCCTACACTTCTTCTTAAACACACTCGTGCTCTTCGATATTCTTTTTACTGCGCCAAGCGCAACCTTTCTCTTACCTCCCTCACTCTCTTCCCTCTCACCCTTAACCTTCTTTTTTCTCCCTCGTTTTTTTTACCTTTTTCTGGACTTGGCCTTCGAAATAAAAATATTCTTTTAACAAACCACTAGCACTTATCTCCGTCCTCTTGTATTTCGAATTATTTTGATAAAAATATTTCATCTCTTAACAATCTAATTTAGATAATAATAAAAAGTTACTTAATTTTTTTGTTACAATTATCAGACTGCAATTACGGTTGCATTTTATAAACTTTTTTGTTATTATAATCCAATTGCAATTTCGTATACAATTAAAATCTATTTTTTATTATTTATAATTACTTTTTAACGATGCAAAATAAAAATTTTTTGCAACCCTAGTTACGAACTAATGTTGAACTGATAACAACAAATGAACGTACGTAAAAAAGCCTGTGCCTTACAAATGCGTTCTTCAGAAAAGAAAAAAATCTTTAAAATTAAAGTTACATGTCAACTTGAAAAAAAAATTATAATTTAAAAAGAAACTTTGGCTGAATATTTGTACGAATTTTATCATGGCCTATCTTTATTTACTCGAGTAGACAAAGTTATCCGAGAGAGTAAGATAGAAAAAAGAAAGTATATGAAGAAGGACGAAGAGGGAAAAAAGGTGATTAAAGGAAATCGTGTTTTTTATCCGTCATCTCTCGAGAGCGGCTCTCGGGACACTTTTGATCTTGTTGCCAAGTCTCATTGGAGTTGTCGCAGGCGGAAGAGAGGAGAGCGAGTTAGCGGGAGTGATACACGCGCCGGTATTACTCTTTTCATTTCCGGGCGTAGGAGAGCTCGCGATTAGGCCGTCCGAAAAATAAAGTATCTCGGAGAGTCGCCGGTGTGCGATAAGCAGATTATCCGTCACCCTCGTCGTCTTCGTCGTTGTAGCAAGAGGATAAGTGCGACGGGGAGAGAGAGAGAGAGAGAGAAGAGAAACTGGAACAGCAGACAAACCCTCGTGCCCACCGACTCGCCTCGATATTAATGAGCCGCGTGGCACGGCTTATTTATCACCAGAACCGTCGGTATTTCGGTCACTCTCCTCTTCCTCCTCCTTACACCTAGCCACACACGAAAGACGGATGTACTCCGGGGAGCGATGAGGCGCGCGATCGAGGCCCCTTGCCCATCGTTTCGCGCCCACTTATATCATACCCCCTGCTCCAGCCCCAGCCCGGCCTATGCCACGACAACACTTGGCTTCTTTCCTTTCCTTCTTTCATTTTTTTTTTCATTTTTCTCGCTACCCCTGTCCTCGTCGACTTTCTCGCGAGGGGAGACTTGGAAAATTTATAGACACGCGCGAGGGAGAGACTAGCTCTCTCGGAATAGTTTGCCGGCAATTTGTTCGGGCGGTGGGCTAGTGGGGAGGGCCCCCGCGGAATTCGGGTGGCATTCTTCGCTCTTGGTCATAAATTACGAGTGATCCAATTGTTTCGCGGCTGAGAAAGCAAGGTCGCTGACGTTCAGCTAGATGCTCCATGATTGTCAATGAGTTTTTAAGCTGGCACTATCTGCACTTTTTATTTTAATAATATGGAGCTTTTGCCGCTTGGCATGCTTTTAAAGAAAAAGCGAGTTTCGTAGAGGTGTATGCGTTCTACCAAGCCTTTTCTTTTCTCTCTTTTCTTTCTCCTCAAAGCAATTATTCGTGGCTTTGCGCTGTTTAAATAGTCGAAAGAGAGGCTAGCAGCACACTCGGTTATTAAAAGGTTAAACAAAGATTTGCTTTTTCAAACGAGATATTAAGTAGAAATGTGGTTAACGAAATAAAAGGCATATTCGTCTTAATGTAAATGGCTAGGTGTGCGCGCGCGCTATAGATTACGCGCGCAGGGCTCTTGCCGTGCTCTGCTGCGCCTACATGCATTAGCACTCCCCCGTTATTAATTCAGCCAAATTAAATGCAACACTAGCATCTCTTTCTCTCTCCCTCTCTCATTTTCTCCTTCACGCTCAGTTTAGACCTATTAAATATTTGCTATCAATCTCCGAAAACACAGAGTCTGAAAATTTAAGAACAGGTGGTCGAAAAAGTTTCAGCTCGGCTGAAAACTTCCGACGGCTTCTTCGTAAACGAGAAGTGAAATTTTTAAATTTAGAAAACGGCCAGACTCGAAAGCGTCGCAGGCGGAATTCGTCAAAAAGCCGAGAAATATATATTTATAATTCAGTCGGGCTTTCGGTCGCTGAGCTTTTAATTTTCCAAGATTTTTCTCTCGAGTACGAGGAGGGCGGAGATGGCGTTAGAGGCTTATTTTTATTAATGCAGACTTGGGAGGCGGCCTGGGGACTGGATGAACCGCGCCCGAAAACATTATGAGCATTTCGCTAATATAGCTCTCGAGTAATTAAGATCTAGTGGGAGTGAGTGGTGTGGGGGGTTATATGCTGGGGCAGACGGGCGTTGGCTGAAGCGACTGGTAGCGGAACAAGAAGGCGACTAGCGCTCTCCTTGCTACTGTACTCCCGCGCTATACTGGCAGAGAGAGAGTCGGAAGCGGCAGAGAAGAGGAAGTTGTGCGGGCTAGGCGGGGGCGGGAGCTCTCGGCATTTGCAAATTACTTGAAATCCTGACGCTTGCGAGTCGTCGCTGGCGGCTCTGGATTGCCGGCCAGAGCACCGCGCGCCGCCTGGAATTTTCAATATTGTGCCGTGGGATTGGCCTGATTAACGAGCTCCCGCTGCATGCCCACCTCTCGGGCTTGTCTTTGTACTTGCTGCCAACAATCTACGACTGTTGATTTCCAGCCTTGTACTTAGCCGCGTGCTCCGTCGACTAGTCGGCAATCCATTCGGTCCGTCTAATATTTTCAGCTGGGCCACGGCCGGGGAGGAAAAACACATTTCACCCGAGCTGTCGATTAAATCAATCGGCATGTTTGGCCGGAGTTCTCATCTTCCCCGCAGGCCCGCCCGCCTGCTCGTCTGTCCGCGCGCATGACTGATTACACCTGACCGCGCGGAATCCGAGGAAAAACGCTTGCATCGGCGATTAACAGAGCAAAGCGATGTTCCAGCCCCAGAGCAGTTGCTATCGTGTGTCGCACAAAACCACCTGACTCCTCCCGCCCACCTATCCTCCCGCGCTGTTTCGGCCCGATAAACCCATTCCGGTATCCGCCTCGGAATTGAAAGGCGTCTCTACCTCACCCCCCTAAATCCCGGTTTTTCGCTTAGAGTTTCTCCTAGTCGATTGCTCAGCATCCATCCACTCCACTCCGCATTCCAGCCGTTATTTTTCAAGAATTCCGCGACGGCTTAATAATCTCATATTCACCTCTCTTTTCCCGAAAACTTATTAAACTCGCGACTTTGCATCGACTGCTTCAATAAAAACTCTTTGAGAGATGAGCTACGGAGAAGAAGGTATTATAGGCAGTGAAAAAAAAGAGAGAAAAAAGCAAAGGGTAAGAGAGAAAGTGTATGAAAGTGCGAAGAAAAGGAAAGAGAGAGAGAGCAAGTGGCTAAGGCTGGAAATGGCGCGGGAACGAATTTGCCACGTTGGAACGGATTAATTAGTAGTGGAGAAAACCGTCGCTGAGGGAGAGAGTGAGAGAGAGGGGAACACTGGTGGGCCGGCGCCAGTTGTAGCTCCGCGCGAAAACAGCCCTCGACTCGGTGACTTGCTTGGTTCGCCTTGAGCTTACGAGTAAAGATGTTTGCCAAATGTACGTGATAATTAAGTGTCTTTTCTCTCTTTACTACCGCCCCTCCTCTAAACTGACTGGAAATTTTCAAGTTGATCTCGTCTAAAAAGGAGCGTACTAGCTAGGCAGCTGGTGTCTAGACTTTTCATTAAATATTTCTAGATGGCATTTTTTTTATTCACGTAGACGCGAGACAGAAGGTAAAATTAATAGAGTGTCGAGACGGTCGAGTTGTTGGCAAATTGGCCAGTTGAAAACTTTCAAGATTCAGCGGAATGTGTGTCGGCTGGAAAATAATTAATTCCGTTTACTGGAGAGGCTTGCATTCGTGTAATATTCAGGGAAAAAGCTGCGACTTGAAGTTTTCCCATAAACTCGGCCAAAGGTGATGCTCAGACGGCCGAGCAAACTTTTGCCTGCTTCTTTATTTATCCATCCAGCTAGGCTTGCTAGTCTTACGCGCAAGGCCTACTTGCCTTTTTGCCAGCGGCCTAGTAATTTTTCCGCGCTAACAAGAAAACTCGTTGATCAATGGAGAAAGCGGATGGGCTACGTGTCGATGAGCGAATGAAAGCCAAACATTTCGGTTGTACGAGGTGAATGAAAAAGCTGAGGGAAAGGCAACGCCAGGGGTGTTTGTTAAACGCGACAAGTCTATCCGGGCTAAAGTGGAAAAAGCCGCTGGGAGGGGAGGAAGTTGTCGATTTTCGGAAAAGCCGAATTGAAGCGGACGGAGAGGGAGCAGGCTGGCCGAGGGGCACTAGCTTACAGGATGCATTATTGTTCTGGCAACGAGGAAATACATGGAGAAAGTTTCGGAAGCGAGATGAGCGATAGTCCTGGGCAACAATGCCGGTCAATCAGATAGTGGGCTTGCCGAGTTGGTATTCACGCTCGCTGCGCTCTTGCGGCGCACCTTCGGCTCGGCTCGATTATGTATCCGGGGCCGAGCGGCCTCGCTCCCCGGATATATAGGCTCGCGACTTGTGCCAGCCTATAGGCCAGCCTTTCAACCGCAACGGCCTGCAGCCTCGCTAGAGCCCCCGAACGACGTTACGCGACGCTAATGCGGCCCGATTAAGATGCAAATTTCGAAGCCAGGAGAGTCGCCGGCAGCGAGGAGCCCTGCCTCGGCAGTTTAGCTGCCTCGACGAGCGCTCTTCTCTCGCGTTAAATAAAAGCAGGTTGCCCTCTCCTCCCTCGGCCGGGAGCCTCCGTCCAACAGCGGCCTAATTGTCCTTCTTGAAATCGTTATTGAATTAGGCGCGGCCGCGCGCTACTTCTTCCCGCGCGCTTCTCTTCCCGTCTATTCTCTATTTTTTCTTCGTTTCCCTGCCGCTCGGAGGCGCGTGCGCCCGAGGGCCCCTGGCTTTTTTCTAATTGCCTTCTCCCCTCTAAATGGATTTGCTCGCTCGCGGGCATTAGCATTCGCCACGTCCCAGGCGACTAAAGAAAATCTCGAAAATTTTATTAATTAACGCCTTCTCCGCCGAATTGAGTTTGCAAAGCCATTTTCTCTATCTCCCTCTTCTCTGCTAATGTTCTTTTTAACCGAGAACTGCCGCCGCCACCGCTGCTGCTGCAGTAGCGCGCGCGCGCACACGTCTCCAGCGCTGTTTCCTTCTCGACTCGGAATTTTCCACTCTACTTGTCCCTCGTCAAACACTCGAGATTTCTATTCCCTCGGAGTACCTCCAGCGCTTCTTAGATAATTTCTTAATAATTATTCAAAGAACGCGTCTCGAGAACTTCCTCGTCCCCCAGTCCTCCAGCTCCTTTCGTCGACCGTCCTCTCTTTCTTTCTCTCTCAGCCATCTTTTGTATGAATCCACGTCTCCCGTTGCCGATGCCATCTTAAAATTTCAATATTTCCCCGGCTTTACTCAAAGCCCGCTCTCTTCTGCAAGAAGCGTCAAACGGCGGCAGGCTATTCGCGTCGTGCAAATTGAAACATTAATTAATTTTTAAAGAGAACGCGAGATAGTTGCATTCGTGTTTAATAATTCGATTAAAAACGCACTGCTTAGTTATTTTCGCGAGAAGCAACGATATAAATAAAAGGATGCCCTCGTTGAATCTATAATTTCCGTGGAAAATCTTTTCTTCTCTGCGACAGCAACAAAGTGCCAAATATAAAAGCTGCTTATGGAAAAAGAAAACATGCGTAGTTGGCTAAAGTAGTCGAAAATTAGCATAAACAAGCTGGAGAGTGGTAGAGAGAACGTTGTCGAGGGGCACTCGCCAGTTCCTCGAGACACATCTCGGGCGTCGGAAGCCGTTTATGCGCGCTCGCTAATTGAGCGCTAACTCAATCCCGCCCTCGGCTGCTGGGGGGCTGGCATAGCGCACGTGGAGACTCGTCGCGCGACTCTCTCCGCTTCCAGGAGATAGTGTAATTATTTCGAAAATGTCGAGGCTCCTGCCGTTGCTGCTAGCACTGCTCGTCCGCCTAATGTTCCCCATTCGTCGATTTAATCGCGACTCACCTAATTTGCCGTCGCTCCAACTACCAGAGCGTCCGCGCAGCCCGATACTTTGGCCGACTTTTGCCAGTCGCAAATGAACTTTGAGGCCGTAGCTCTGCGCACTGGCGGAGCCTCCAAGAGAGCCAGCTAGGGAGAATCGATGCCGGTGCCTATAATAATTTCTCCCTCGGCACAGGGGGACAAAAGCGCGGCTTCCACGGGCTCCCAGTAGGCGACGCCTAATAACCGCCAGCTCGAGAGACGGACGCGTCTATGGCTGTGCGGGCGTGTGGGCCAAAGAGCAGCCCTGCCTATCGGAAAACGCTAAATATCGACAGAGCCGGGCTGGAGGGCCGGCTGGAGAGGCGGCGTCATTCATTTCGCAACCCTCCCTCTTCCTCTTCCTCTCTCACTCTCTTCCTCTACTGGGCGCACGGAATCAGCGCTGCAGCCGGCCGATAAATCACACGCGAAATAATTACGAGCCAGAGCCAGCCGAATGAATAGAGAGCATACACTCCTGCGAACCGGTCAGTTGACGGCAGAATAAAAGAAGCGAGGGGGTTCAAACAAAAAACAAAAAAAAAAGAAAAAAGAATTGCACGTCGGTCACGCTGTGGCCGGTCTTTTAATTTGGCCGAGCTTGGCTCACGGCGCAGAGGATGCAACTCACTCGAGCTGGTAGGGTTAGACGTCCGAAAAAGCAGGGGAAGCTTTTTTATCCGATGCACCGCGACGGTGGCTGCTGCTGCTGTACTGTTTTAATGAAAAGTTTCGCACGGCTATCAAAGTTGGAATTTAATTTAGAAGGGAAGGGGCACGTAATAAACGAGCACTGCTTTTACCTCCTCCCCCCCCCTACCCGATCTCCACCTGCTTTTTTTGGATCACCGTTTTTCCTCGAGTTGCGCACCGGGATTTATCCCGAGACCTTACGATGCCCCTGAACTTCTTGTGCCCATTGAGAAAACAATTTGCTAGTGAGTTTTTCTTTTTTTTCTCTATAATTCTGTATTCCAGCGATCGCGAGTTTACAAGATACCTGAGGAATTATTTTTTAGAGCGCCTATGGTCTGGAGCGAAGGTGGCGTTTTATAATTCATAAAATTTATGTGGCTCGTAAAAATGTTTATTCATAGCGAATATTAAAAAAAAGGGGGCACGGAAAAAAGGAAGGATAACGGTGAGAAAAGAGAAATTTATTCAGTTAAAGTATAGCATGGGAAAAATATGCAGTGCTACCGTCAAATACCAAAACTGCCTGCAATAATATCCATTTTATTTGTCCATAAATTCATACGCTTCAGAAGAATTGCGGAGGTTGCGGGAAAGAGCGAGAGAGAGCGAGAGGGACAGGCAGGGGGAAGTGTACAGCAGTTATCTGAGCCCTTTTTTCAACTGGGCGCTTAGATTTTTTTTGTGAGCTGTTTTTAGCAAAAATCTTTGCTTTCGCTCCCTAACGTGCTAAATAAAATGCGTCTCGATGCTGGCTCCTCTAATTTTGTTTTCGCGCGGTAACAATTAAACTTTATTCCACCGTAAATACACAAAGTTAAATAAATAGACCCTCTCGCAGCTAGGTGAAATGGTCCGCGAATTTTTTTGTCCATTGGACTATAAAAAAAAAAGAAAAAAAAACAACGAGCCAGTACAACAAAAGAATCACGGGCTCGAGCTACAACTATAGTTTCTCTCTCTTCGTTAGAAAAAAAGAGAAGAGAAAAAAACAGCAAAGGGCGAGGGGAGGCGGGGGTGAGGTAGCGGAAGGGGTCGAGGAATAAAAGTAAAATCGGCTAGTATCCACGCAGAGCTCTCTAAATCTCCGACGCTTATTCCATCCGAGTGATTTAGTGTTATCGGATGAACGGTAGATTTACTCATAGGCGCTGTTACGTGCCCTGCCGCCTGCAAATACGAATATAGTCATGCCGTATAGGGGGGTTTGGAGTATAGGATCGAGCAAGAGAGAGAGAAAGAGTGGAAAAGAGAAAAGCGGTAGAAATTCGCTGGCGCAATCGTTTGTATGTTTATCGCGGCTCGATATTTCCCCGGAATTAATTCGATAATCAACAGCGCGGCCTCGGGGAGGCGGCGGGAATGGCGGTGGGGAGGAACAGCAGCACAGCAGCAACTCCAGGCAGTGTTTATAAATGACGGGCTGGTCGTATAACTCTGTCGGCGTCAGCGCGGCGCCGAGCGTCATCGAGGAAACCCGACGTTTTTCCTCGACGCTCGCGTCTCCCTGTCGGCGGGCTCTCGCGCTTGACGTAACCAGTCCCTGCCCCTCGAATCGTTATTTGCGGAGCCGCGCATGAATTTGCAAGCAAATTTCGGCGCATAAATCTACGCGAGCAAACGGCTGGCCGCACAAAAGAGGCTTCGCCGATACACGGGCGCCGATGACGTGGATGCGAGGAAAGAGGCAGAACGGGCATCGGCCCTACGGCTCGGCCTGGGAGGGAAAGCTCGTCAGTGAATATCGCCTTGTCAAATATCATCTCTGTGGTGCGCATCATCGCTCGAATCCCTCCCAGCCCCCACCTCCTCTGTAGCCGGCGCCGATTGATTTTCTCCCAGGCATACACCGATATTATAATCGAGCAGACGCAAACGCACGCGCGGCAATACGTTCGCCTTGTACTTTTAACTTTTAACCTTAATCGCAAGGAATTCAAACCCACACATGCACACACGCGAAGCAAAGCTGGTGGATTTAGCGGAGCGTTACCATTTTCGGCGCGGCAATTCACTTTTTACTTTTGCTTTTTGTTAAGCTCGTTTTGTTACAATAGCCGTACGACGGGTTTATCCGGCCGAACGGGAACAATGCGCCCTTGGAACGACGCCCTTTTTCATTGAATCCAGCGGCCGACGTAAACTGCTTCTTTTATTTTAATTTTAAGTAATAACTTCCTCGAAAGATTAAAGCGGCGGCTAAAAAATTGACATCGCCGGGCAAAGAGCTTACGTTTTATAATAACTTAAATGTTTACTTATTTAAACGGTTATTGCTGAATTTTAGAATTTCATTTCATTCCAAATGACAGGGATTTTTTTATTAAAAAATAAAAAGCAATTACTTTATCAAATATATATTTCTAGTAGAATAGTGTCCCGTAGCGCAGTGATTGGCAAGGTACTACATGTCGAGGGCTAGCAGCATAATAGGAGGTCACGTAGCAGCATTACACCTCCAACGCGGCGTCGATATTTCGGAAAATTATGCCTCAACTGGCGCGCAAGATGTCGTCAAAGCGCCGAAGTTGAGTAACTTCATTTCTCTCTCCCTCGCATAAAGCATCAATCTATCGACTTGGCCCCTCCGATCTCTTCCCAACAGCAGCAGCAGCAGTCCTCTTCTACACATCATCTCTCGGCGCGAGAGAGAAATATCATTAGTTTGCTAACTTCACACTTAATGATGGACGTCCGACAAGTTTGGCTTGTATCACCAACGCATATCATGGTTTGCATAACATTCCCTCCCAAGTTTCCTAGCTCGGGCTGCAGCAATTTTGTTATCAGCCAGGCCTTCTCCACCTCTTCCTCCTCTTTGCCGTGTCCGCGAAAAGGAGGAGGAAGAGGCGGCTCTGTGCATCAGCGCGCAAATCTTGTGTCTCTTGTTTTCCGCTCTTCCCCTTTGTGTATCAGACGCAGTGTAGGGCTACGAGATGCCATTACCCGAAAGGCTAATTTTCATGCGCATATTCCGCGAGTTCTACTGTCGCTTTCTCTCTCTCTTTCTCTCTCAAACACACACACACACACACACACATACACACTGTGCTGGCCTGACCCCGTAGAGCACTGAAAATTTCATTAGGAAAATTACGCGTAACGTATCGCCGGCTGACCATTTGTTGACCTGTTTCACTGAAATTAGAGTTCGCTTGTTCTCCAACTCTCCTATGTTTAGTTTTTACCTTATACTTGTTTGTAAACGTTGAATTTACTTTACTGTATGTTGGCTGCAACTATGTGCATGTGTGTGTCTTTAATAATTTATAAAGGAAATTCTTCTTCTCGCGAAAACAACAGTGCAAATTACAAAATAATCTTTGCGTTCATATTCAAAATGATCCAGAAATACTTGGAGCACTTTGACTGAAAATTTTCAAAACAATACGTACACCCAACATACTAATTTGATAATTATAAAGATTTCAGGATTTTTTTCGAACATTAACAAGACTTGCAATTGAACTTTGTAATTTATTAAGAGCATTTGGCAATAAAAATTTGGCAGTGGTGCCCCATAACAAATGAAGCGTAAAAAGTAGGTCAATATCTCATTCGCGAGGGAAGGTCTCCAATTCGTTAAGCGCTAAAAAGAGAAAGAAAAAGAGAGGGGAAGAGAGAGAGAGAGAGAGAGAGAGAGAGAGAGAGATAAAAAGCATCAGCGGTAGGAGTAGCAGTAGTGCAATTGCCGCATACAGTAACGCTTCGAAGTTTATATTTCGGAGCGAAATCTCGGTGTACTAAGTGACGGCAATTACGCAAGCCATTAAGGGGTGGCCGGAGAGAAGTAGAAGTAGAGGCTGTATGTAGGTGTGCGCGGGTGTGTGAGGCTAGGAGCATAGCCAGATCGAGCGTCGCTTTGGCGTCGTCGCGCCTCGGCGACTATCTTCTAGCTGTGCCGGGCTCTCTCAGGCTCATTTCCGATTTGGCAGGCGCGTGCATGAGCTCGAAAGGGAGGGGCCGGGGGCTGGCCTTGTTACACTCTTGCGCTCCCTCTTGGCGGCGCTTCAGAAAACTTGGCCCTCCGCGCACTTGGCAAGTGTATCAATCACTCGAGGCGCGCTGCCGCTGCTGCTAGTGGCGACCGAGCCAGCGCCCAGCCGTGCATCCGTCGCCCTCAAAAGCCCGGCGGGCGGCCGAGCCTATGCGATTCGCCGCCGCCCCCCCCCCCGCTTTCTCCCCCTCTTTCTCGCTCGCCGTGGGCTCTGTTTGCAAAGACGTCTCTTTCACGAAGTGCGCCACCCCCAGCCCCTTCCCTGTGGCGCCTGGCCAGCGCGGAAATTCCCGGAAACTCAAATCCGACGGGATATCGCGCAAACTTCTATTCCCTCCCTTTTCCTCACGGAGCACCGCCGCCGCGGCTTCTCCTTCCTCTTTTCTTCATTTTTTTCCTCTGACTCTCTCTCTTTTTATTTGCCTCCGGATCATCCGTTACGTCACGCTGAAAGGAATATTTTTGCCGCTATGAAATATCGATAGTTTGAAGTTTTGGATATAGACTCAAGTGTTCACTGTTTCATGATTAATTAACTAGCCCCCCTAGGAACGCAGGCTCAGAGGCTTAAATTTTTATAGAATTTAATATCACTCATCCATCTGATAAATGAGACTTTTGACACGAGCATGCTTCTGGATTAGATTGTAATTATTAAAGATACCCGAGCAATCAGCATCGGATATACATCAATTGAATTAAGCTCGACAAGCTCTCGTCTTACAACTTTGGTAACTGTAAACTTTAGCGTCAAGTGGTCCTGCTGGTCAAAAAGGAGCGGAAGAAAAATACAAGCCAAGTCGTTAACAAGCTCGTGTAGTGGAGGCTACCGGGCAAAATTGGGCTGTGCGTTAGCGAGGCAGTAGGGTGTATATCCCGTGAGTGGCCGTTGGGAGAATTAATCAAGCCTATCTATATTAGAAGGCAGGAGCTGCGGTCCGATTAGGGAGCCGTGAGTGGAGAGAGGTAGGATGTATTCGCGTGTGCGGCCCGGGGCTTCCCCGCTAATGGAAGCGCGGCCGCAGCTTCGTTACGACGACGTTGTGGCAGCCCGGCCACTCGTTTGCTTAATCGTGCGCGAGCTTAGAACGACGGCCTGTCTTTCCGATCGCTCCACGCTTATCGCCCTCTCTCTCTCTCTCTCTCTCTCTCTCTCTCTCTCTTTTAGCCCCTCGCGTGTCAGCTTTGGTGACCGCCAAATCCCTATGGGCTACATCGCGGGGTCGATGTCGAATTTTCCAGCGTGATTTATTTTCCCTCGCTCGTTACGTAGCTTTTCGATATAACAATGAAGTATTGTTAATTTCGCTGATTTTTATTCCGCTTTAATGTTAATGAATCGCTGCAGAGTTGTTTAATCGGTCATATTCCTCTGTCTCCTGCTAAAATGCTTGCTATGCTGCGTCTGAATTAACGTTTGATTTATCGCGCGATTTTGTTAATTAATTAATAGTACGCCCAAGCTGCATTTTATACAAGCGTCACTAGCCAGTGCTATTAAAGAGTGCATCTAGAGTGATGAATGATTTATAGCCTTAAACTCGTAGAGACAGTCATTCGAGCCGGGAAAATGGCTCGGAAAAGTAACGTGGAATAAATGCGGGGGAGGGAGAGGAAAGTGGTAATTAATATTTAACGCACGCACGCTTTGGTCGAGGAAGCTGGGCTGTGGGAGGAGGGCTGGGGGGGGGCTAATGGTAAGCTATGGTAAAAAATAACATGCAAAACAAAATGCAAAATGAAGAGGCGCGAGGGGAGCTCGGAAAGACTCCAGCAATTAATCTCTCTCAATTATAAAAATATGTATCTCCAAACGCGAGGTAAGCAGAGCCGATCAGTGCGTGTATCCGATAAATTCAGTGAGCGAATGCACTCGCACGCTCGATGCTCGGGCGCGGAACGGACGTGCGATTAAATTAATGGATTTTCAATGGACGCCACTTTACGTGCGTTTCTCTCTCTCTCTCTCTCTCTCTCTCTCTCTCTCTCATTCTTCCGGGGGTTGGCTGAAATTTTAAAAATTCAGCCAACGAATAGGTGGCTAGTCTTTTCCCAACGGGCCGACGACGAGTCATCAAATTATCAAGAGCCGAATCATTTGTTTCTCCCTTATCGGGGATCGATTCTCCGGCTGTGTTTCAATCAGCGGTAGTACGCTTACGCTTGGAGTGAAAAATTTGGCAGGGAAAATCAATATGGAAATTCGTGGGGAATCCGAGTGATGGCTGAAATGTAGCTTGATTGAACGGGCAAAATAAATACGCGAAGGAAGGATAGATGCAAGCAGGTTTTGCCAGGTATCAAAGGCAAAAAGGAGCCATGTGTTTTAGCAATATGAGCAACGTGAGAGGGGTGTAAGTCTGTTTTCGCAGGCCGATATTCATGGGCGAGAGGCTGGGGACGCGAACGGCCGAGCTTAAATGCTCGACAAACATGGCACATGTGCGGCCGGGAGCTTTGTCAGGCTACACGGCAATACATGCACCAGTCGGGGGATATTGTCGCGAAGGAGGGCTTTGAATGCGGGTGTACAAGCGAGTGACGCGGCCGTCCAGCGAGCCTCGATTCTACTGCCAAATCCTCTCCTTTGTTCTTTGTTGAAAAAATTATTCCTAATGCTAACCGAGCTAGCACCATGTTTTATTTTTCCTTTTTATTAAAAACATCTGTCTCGTTAGTGATTTCCTGCGATTATTTAATTAAAACCGTAGCTGGACTCTGAAAGCTTGTTTTTTCCATTCCGCTGATTTGCCTTTTGCCCCTCCTCTTTTGCGTTTGTGAAATTTTAGGAAACAGAGAGAGGGAGGGCGTGGAGATATGGGAAAAGGGAAGTTTTAGCATGGGCAGGGGGAGTTTGAAATATCGATGAATTATTTAGACGTGAAATTGTCAATAATTTGAAAACAGTCACGAGTGCTGTTGTGCGCCTATAGTGCTCTCTCGATATCTTGATCCCGAAGCCTATATCAAATGTATTTTAATGAGCGCTCAAATTTTGATGTCCAATTATATATCAGTTGATTATAGAGGCTCTCCAGCCGTCGCTCTTTCTCTCCGCACTCTATGTCCGACTTGTTCAACAAATTCAATTTATTAGTCGTGCTTAAAGTTACGCGAATTTGCAATCGATTTATCAAGCTAATATGATTTACATGTAACCTTCACCGGTGCGCATTTCAATTCTAAGCCGATCCATCAAATTGGCATAATTAGTACAAGCCCAAGCTAGCTCTCTGGCCTCTCCGTCGACACTGGCCAGTGCTACAATTGAATTGGGACGTCGATCCCTCATCAGACTCGAATCATTTAAATGCCGCGTGCGAGAGAGAGAGGGAGAGAGGAGAGAGACCGAGATCTGCGCGGCGGGCAAGGGTCGAATAAAAAAGACTACTCCCTCACCTCGAGCGACATTTCCAACGCGACTTTTCACTCTGAACACCTCTAATAATTCCACTCAGCCTCCGAGTGAAATTTCAATTTGAGAAACGTCCAGCTTTCTCTCGCTCTCTTTCTCTGTCGCCTGGGCCCTCGGTTGCCGGCGCCGCGTAGCGTGAAAAGGAAAGAGCGTAGCCGAGCAGCATGGCAAAGCGGCTCGCGCTAGAGATGCTATCGGCCGGGCGCTCGGGACAGCGCCACCGGAATTAGACCGTGCGAAATCGGCCACGTGTGCGTGCGCCTGAGCGGAGCCACGACCACCGCCATCACCAGCGGCCCACTAGCTTCCTAAGCGAGAACCAGAGAGAGAGAGAGAGGCTGAATCGCGCCCCATCAAAGACGTTCGTGCCGGGAATCCAGGGCCGGCAGATAGATTTCCCGGACGGCTCGGCTTTTCCCGCCGGCACGTGCAGTTCGCTGCGAGATCCTTATCGCTCTGCGGTTAGCTGGGAGAAAGAGAGAGGCTGCGATGCTAGTGATCGTGAGGTAGGTATGCGCTTGGACGGCGAATCGGCCTAGTCACTTTTTTGGCTGGACGCGAGGGGATACGTGTCCGCTCGGAGGACTTATATTCCTTGGAGCTGCGGTTAAGCGGGTGCCGAGGTGAACCGAGCCTCCTCCCTCGAGCTTCGAGGAGCCACCCCCCGTCGCGTTCTCCTTCTATTTTCGCCCGGCTCCTGGTATTCCATACCTAAGTACCTTCCTTTTGAAAGCGCGCGGCTTCTCCTTTGCCGGCGCAAAGCCGCGATCTACTCCCGGTCGCGTACGTGTTTGCCGAGGAATTTCAAAAGCACATCGACGCGTTTCTTCTTCCCTTCTCCACTGCTCCCTTCCCCATACATCCCAAAGTCCTCCTAGATCCCGGAATTTTTGCGCTCGAGGATGTTTATATAGATATTTGTTGCGAGCAAAAAGGGACCAAATAGTCCTGGGGTGTGGCTCTCTCTCTCTCTCTCTCTCTCTCTCTCTCTCTCTCTTTCAAGCACACGAGCGAGCTTACTTCTGCTGCCGCTGTCGGGGCTCTTAGGGGTCAGAGGGAGCAAATTCCTGTGCATACTTTCGAAAGCCCCGGCTGTTCCTACAAAGTGGATTTTCTTAGCGGAGGATCAGTTGGCGAAGCCCAACGCCGGCCGAGGCTGCGCTCCGGCAACAACGACGACGCCACTCTCGCCCTCTCTCTCTCTCTCTCTTCCAAGCAAATCCACTTCTCAAAGGATCAGGAACAAGGGCACCCTGCTCCCAGCGCTTGCAAATTACGCTCCCCCATACCCCACTCCCTTCCTCCGAACTTCAGGACAAACTCGCATATTTCACGTTTGATATGGGTCGCCGGAGCGACAGCGGCCGCGCGAAAGCACTTTACTGCCCCCCCCCAGCCCCAAACTCTGCCTGTCCTACCACCCCTTCTTTCTTTCTCTCTCTCTCTTTCTCTATCTCTGTATGTCTGTCGTGCAGATTTATCCGAATGGCCTTGAATACGAGGCCAGAGGACATAAGCTCGCGCAACGCCTAGAGTCAGCTTTTCCGATCGTTGGACTCGTCGCGCGTTTTATGACGGAAGAGAGAAAGAGGAAAGTGCCAGGAGCTGGGGCTGGATGGGTCAGAAAATTTATCGGCCCGTTCTCGGAAATAACGAGACCACGGCTTTATTACCGCGATCTGCTCCTCTCTTTTTCTCATTCCGTATGCACTGGGTATAGCTCGTGGAGGCGGCTGCTTTTTACAAGCTCCCGAGCGTCCGGTTGATCCGAGAGCAGATCTCTAGCTCGGCTATGGGAGGTATGTTTCTCACTTTCCGCGGTTGTGTCCGGATGCCTGCGAGGGCTGGCTTTGTTGACACCCATTGATCAGCGCATGAATAATGAATGGGCACGCCTGCTGCTTGAATAATGCATACCGCTACTACTGCCGTCGCTGCTTCATCCCCCCCCCCTTGCATCCACACACCCTCAGCGACGGCATAACGTATGGACGCGCGCGGTTTTAGAAGCCGCGACCGAGAGCCAAGGATACGTCCGTTGAGAACGCCGATTGGGAGAGTGAGACAGAGAAAGCGAGAGAGAGAGTTGATGCTCGCAAGAAGTTGTCTTGATGAGAACTCCGAGCCCAGCCGCGACTACAAGCATCCTCCTCTTGTTGCACAACAATATTACTGATTTGAAATGAAATACAGGTCGAGAGAGCTACCCTTTATATTATTATCAACTACTCTTTGTTTAAGGTTTCCATATTTTCATAGATATAAAACGAATGAAATTTTCGCCTAAAAAGTTTTAATAGTTTTGTCTTTGAAGCGAGATTTACGGCTATTTTATATTTTGTTGAGAATCATCAACGCTATATAGCGATACATTCGAGGTAAGACGGAGATTAGAAAGAAAAATATAAAAGCTAGAAAAAATAGAAACAGAGGGAAAAGGCAAGAGAGAGAGAGAGAGAGAGAGAGAGAGAGAGAGAGAGAGAGAGAGAGAGAGAGAGAGAGAGAACAAGTGAGCGCAGGGCGAATTTAAGGATTCAAGCAAATCCAACGCAATCTGCACGATGGGCGAAATGTAAAAAGGTGTAATAACGGACGTAGGCGAGTCGGGCGGCGAGAAAGCTTGAGCGCGGGGGCAGATCGTAAAAAGCAGTGATGAAAAAAGGCCATCGACGCTGTGCTACGCTGCTGCCGCTAGCCCCGGTGTAATAAACTGCGGCGGGGCAATGTCGCCACACAAGCCCAAGTCGCTGAAATAACAAACTCCGGTATAATCCCGTCTCGTTGGCTCTGCTGGCCTACTTTCCGCGCGGAGCCAGCCCCACAGGCACACTCGCGGGAGCGCAAGAGGACAGTAAAACGTTTGTTATCCTTTTTCAAAGGCTCGTGCCACGGCCGGCAAGAGAAACGTCGAAATGTCTCTGCGGCTTGCTCGGCGCGTTAAAAGCAAGGAATTGTCAGGGCGAGCGGCAAGCGCAGCACAGCGCTTGGCCTGGCAAAATCAAAGCTCGCTCGCTCTTTCGACGCGGACTCTCGGCTAGCTCGCCGCCTCTTTTTCTCTCGCTATTTGCCCCCGTCTTATCTCGGATTTGAGTAAATTAAAAGCAAACACTCGGGGCTGCCGCCTTGGCGCGCGCTGCCGGCCACATTTATTTGCCCGAGCATAATGGATACCACCCACGCGCCCACACTAGCGCGGCCCCCCTTTTTCTCGCCTCTCTCCAACTCTCCGCGAACAAAATCTCGATCTCTCGGGCGGAGCTTCTAGTATCGGGTTTCCCGGGCCGGCTCTATGAGAGACCTTGCGGTCCATCGCGAAGCCGAAAGAAACAACAAAAAAATATACAACAAGCCGAGATAAAAGGCGTCGCTCTCGCTTGCTGGGAAATCGCAATCAGCCGGGAAGAGCTTTTGCGACCGGACGCGTACTATTCTGGACACACCCGAATGCTGGAGGAAAGGGGAAATGAGGCTAAAACCGAAACTACTTTATGTCTCGTCGCAGGAGTGACGCAAACTTTGCTCTAGCCGTGTCGCACCTCGATACTCGAACTGCCTCCTTTCTCCCCTCCGCTCGCCGGAAGATTCTTTAAGAAAGACAGACAGAGAGGAGGCTTAGTTAGGTTAAGCCTCTTTTGAGCCCAGCCCCCGCCCCCTCGGTCTCTTCTTCGTTTCCGCCTCGCTCTTGTCGGGCCAGCGTAGTCATTCGCGGCTCATCAGCGGCATAATTAGTTTTCCATGAAGAACGACCGATGGAGCGAGCCTCTCTCTGCTATAACGCCGTTCATGGAAGCTCGTGGGGGAATTACGACCTAACGAAGTCGCGAAATCGTCAAACAAGCGGTTTGATTTCATTTTTAGATCCCTCTTGCCTCTTACTAATTTCGTTACGTCCCTTGGGAATTGTAATTACGGCAAGCCCCGGCTTTTCACGCCTGATTTTCAATAGGCTCGTCGTGGTGGGCTTCCCTTGTAATTCGATTTTCCTTTTACACCTATATCTATCAATGAAAAAAAAATACAAGAAAAACTAAATTTTCTTTGAAATTTTTCATCTTTTGCCATCGGGTATGCGCGACAATGGAAATACAAAAATATCGTCGCCTCTGGCACGAATCATCAAAAAAAAAAAAAAAAAAAAAAAAAAAGAAAAAAAAGAAAAAAAAAGAAAGAAAGAAAGAGCAAAATCCCCCGAGCAATTGCAAAAGCCAGAGAGGTTTACAATATCTAGCGAGTAGCACGTCGCAAAGACAAAGCAGAAATTAATTTTGCCCCGCGGGGAAAGCGCATTCGCGGCACGCAGACTGGTAGACGGGTAGATGGAAAAGCCGCGAACGGTAGCCGAGAACGCCGCGGCCATAAACAGAGCCGAGAGCTGGGTGAGAGGAGGAAGGAGAGAATCCAGCAGCGGCGGAGGCCGCTCGCTCGGCCACGGAATGAAAGACGCGCGCTCGTCGGGCTGCTACTATTGCGCGAGGGTGAATAAAAAGGGGCGGAACGCTGGAGGTGGAGTGGAGTACGACTCGTCTGGATGGGAAATAAGAGTCGCGCGAATTGAAAATGAGGGCCCGCCGGGAGAGGACCGTGCATTCCGGGGGACGCGCGCGCGCCCCCAGCCTCGATCGAATTCCGCCCCCGGTAATTCGATTGCTCCCTCCTCTCAGCACCAGCAGCCGAGCAGCTTCCGTCCTCGCAGCTCGCGGCGAATACATTTGCCCTGGCGCGCCTAATTTCTCCCTACTCGCACAAAGCCAACCCTCTCTCTCTGTCTCCCTTTCTCCCGCTAGCTACCAGCAAAATGTATTCCCTCGTTATTTTCCTCGGCCGCGCTCAAAGAGTTCTCGGCGTCCCCGACCTCTCTCTCTCTATCGCGCGCGAACATCTTGCTTATTCCTAGAGAGTATCCAAAATTTCGAAAATTCCCCCTGGCGCCTCTATCCAAAGCTCCGCTTTTCTGATAATATATTTACGTCTTTTGCGTGTAGGCTTGGGGAGGTGATTATACGGCGAGTGAAAGCGTTATCGTTCGATCGATGCTGCACGAGCAACGCGATGAGCCTCGACCGAACATACTGTCCGGGCTCTCAATTTTCCCTCGTAATATCATATAATCCAGCGTGAAAAAAAAGTAACTGCAGTTGTCTAATGAATGGTGTGTCTTGTTGTTTGTTGGAAACAGGCTCAGTGAATGAGGCGAGCGTGTTTGCGCTGCGCGGCAAGCAGCAGCAGCAGCAGGAAGGGGGCGGCGGAAAGCGAGAGAAAAGGACGACGTCAACCTCGTCGACGAGCACGACGACGTTAACGCCAACGACGACGAGGCCGGCGAGCGCAGGTACGCCAGCAGGAGCGGGCCCGGGCGGCTACGCCGGGATTCCGCGCGGCGCCAGTCCAACGAGCTACGAGGAGGAGGAGGAGGATGGCCTGGCTGTCGAGGTGGCGGCTCTCGTTCAAGCGCCCGACGAGGCCGCCTGGAGAGCGGCCACGAACCTCTCGGCCGGCGGCGACACCATAGCTCTCTCCACGGTAGCCACTCAGCCGCCAATCGAGCTCGTCGTCAAGCCCCTTAGCAAGGTCGTTCTACCGTGCGAGCTCGAGGCTAACTCGAGCCGGCTTCTCGGCACTGCCGCAAGGTTTGTATTTTCAACCTTCTCTCATACCCTCGTACACGCATATACCTACCTGTAACTACCGCAGAGTACTAGTACTAGTAGTAGTCGTTGTTGTAGCAAGAGACTTTGGACTTTATATTGCGGCGAAACGTGCGCGAGCGACAGTCGTTATTCTAACGTAAATTGAGCCGCGAGCGGGCGGCAATTGTAAATCTTTGAATAACTGACCTGTCGGTGGTACAGCGTAGTCAATTTGTAGGAGTTATAGGGTCAGGCCTGCAAGCTGGCTCCACGACGGCGCATCTGTCGACATGATAACTATTGACACGAGGACAGAAATGAGCGGCACGGGACATCGGTATATTGGCGACTCTTCCACTGCGGCCCTGCATATCGACAATGTTCGACTCGAAGACGACGGTGTCTGGACTTGTCAGCTCGAGGATGATCGAGGAAAGATCCTAGTCGGCAGGCCGGTCAAGCTTGTCGTTCTTGGTGAGTCTTGTGCTGTTATTTTCATCATCCATTATGTATATGCATATTATTCGCTAGATCTCAAGAATAAATACAATGAAGTAGCGAGTAAAAAAGGAAACGAGAGCAAAGTTAAATATAGACATTCAGGGGAGTAGAGGTCGAGAATATGCTCAAAATGAGGTTAACGAATTGTAACATCTATGGACACGGGACGTTGCTCACGAGGTAGCTAAGACATAAACACACGATGTAGCCGTCTGCAAAATTCCTAGGCAAGTGTACATTCAAAAGCTCGCAATATCGCTCATTGAGCCAATAAATTTTGACGTAAGACTGTGAGGCCGGCGTAGTGGGCTCGGAGGGCGAGAGGTCCAAGGGTCGAAGAAGAGGAGTGCAAAGTTAAATTGAATTCCAAAATTCCTTTGACGGCCGTAGCGAGGCCCGCGGGTACTCGCGTCCCGGTAAGTTGAAATTCTCCGCGGCCATTGGCGCGGAATCACGAGCGAGGCCCCGCGGTAATGCGGTTCCATGCATATTAATACCAAGCTCTTTCCTCCCCTCGGCCTCCTCCTTCTCCTCATCCTCATCCCATTTTCTCTCTCGGTCGCATGAATATGGATGACGTAAACATTTTTTAAGCGCTTCAATGAGGGGACGCTCAAGGGCTCCGGGAGGGAAAACAAAACGCGACTCGAGCGTTACTACTCGATTAAATTTGTTTAAATGCTCCTCCCTTGTATTTGTCTACTTTTAGCGAGGAAAATTTTTGATTTTGTAGAATTTTGCAAAAGGGGAATAAAATAATGAGCAAAAGCAACAACGTTATCGGACGCGTGAAATTTGTATTTCTATCGGCATATTTATGCTCTGAACGAAATTGATGTTGTCGTTTCGAATAATTTTCTCCTGTCTCGCTGAAACAATGTCAAAGCTAATGAAAATGACAATAAACTGAAAATAAAACTAGGCGTAGAGGCGGGCTAGAGAACATTCGAAATTAGACTGGAGTGTGGGGGAGCGGGGGCGAAGCAGCCGAGCTTTTTGAGCAGGGCACAGAAGAGAGGAGGGAGCCACAAAAGAGCCGCGATGAGACGCGATCCACTCGAGGTGCAAAAGTACGGCTCGAGCAGGGCTTTCTCTTTTCCCTTCTCGAGGCTCAAACACATCTCGAGCAGGCATCAAAGCCTCCCTGCCGTAGTCTCAGGCCTTTTTAAGCTCTATTTTGGCCACGTGGGGGGTGTGCCGCTGGCGTCGCGGCTTAAACGGGACCCGACGCGCTTAATTACCTGCCGATACGACAAGTGGAAAGCTCGGCGTTTATTATACGAGAAGCGTTCGATGTATGCCGATGGGAATATGAGGTCGTCGGGAGCTTTCAACAGCTGCTTTTCAAATCATGCCCGATCTTTTTCCAGAATTTTTCGCATCGGTAAAACTCGATGCGCATCCCCGGTGAATTACAAGAGCACTTAGCCTCCAACGAATATCGCGGCGTAACTTTTCCAACATTTTTGCTTGAATCGTTTAATTTTCCCCGTTTGATTTTGACTTTATCAAGATGAATGCTTGAATTTTTCATGTATTTTACGAAATTTTGCCTTCTCTTTTCACTTTTCAAATAATTTTTTAATTTTCACGTTGAAATACCAATTGATTAATTTTATTGAGAGAAAATTCTCAAGCTTTCAGCTTTATTAATTGAATGCTGCATGTAACGAAAATAATTATTTTATTTACGCTCGTCAATTAGTTTGAAATTGGCTTTACGAGTTTAATGTTATGTTTTTCAATGCAGCCAAAATATTGCGCAAACAAAGTAAAGTGATATTTCAAATTTTAAATGAAATGCGCTTGATATAAGCGTATACAAGTAGTAACGTCGAATAAATAAGATAAAATCCAAAATGCTCACAAGCGCGATTCTGCACGTAATGCAATACAACATTGTTGAAACTTTTTACAAAGATTTGTTACTCCCTTGCAGCTCTCTCCTAGAGCGGACCTTTGTATTGACGCAAAAATATCCGTATAAACTTACTGGATGGAGCTTAACAAAAACTAAAAGGTAAAATAAATAGAAGCCGAGGCAGCTGGTTCTCGCAAAGAAACTAAGAGAGGAGGAGGATGGGGAGGGGGGGGGGACGCAAAGAAAAAAAGAGTAGGGACTGTAACCAGATAAACGCGGCATGCAGCCGGGCTACTATTACATTCCAGCGTAATTTCTTCTTAGCAAAAGCTCCTCCTCGGGTTACGAGCTAGCCCGAAATTTGATTTGCAGTACGTCCAGGTCAAGACAGTTTGCGGGGCAGAGGTAGAGGGCAACGGGAGATGAGCTAGAGGAGTTTTTCTCTAGCCAGACTGCAGAGGAAAAAGGCTCTCGAGGCGGAGCCGAGAACGAGTTGAGATTATACTTGTCTAAAAGCTTCTCAAGACTTATTTCTCATCGATCCTCCTCCTCGAGCAACAGCTTCGCGCGTCGTCCGCTCGGCTCCGGCTCGGCTCGGTTATTGGTTTTAGTAATGGGAAAAAAATTGTGCCGGCTGACGTAAACAGCGAATTCCAGTGTCTGAAGCCGGCTATCGGATTTTCCTCGCTCAATCAGACGCAAACGAAGCGTGGAGCTTGCCGGCCTCCCCCGCCGCCTCCTTCCCGACGTCCTCGCTAGCGTGTCCCCGGTGCTTTTCCTCCTTGTCTCTCAGTTCGCTTCTTCATCTTCTAATTCCTTTACTTAGCTGGCGAAAGGCCGCGTCTCCTGCTCTTCGATTCAATTAAATAAACGTTAGAAAGGAGAAATTGCATCAATATGGCTTTGCTCTTCGGAGCAGGATGAAAAAAAAACGTATTTCGACGTGAAATACTTATCGATATTCGCATTATGTTTCAGTAATTATACGGGGCAAAATGACAATAAGGGGAAAGCTCCGTCGAATGAAGAAATGAAATTGAAGCAAAATTCATTTCCCTGCAAAACTCATGCAGCTTACTCTACTCCCTCACCCTCTCTCTCTCTCTCGTCGCTCGGTGCGGAAACATTTTACGAAATAAAAATCCTCTCGCACTTCCGCGTAAGAGGTCATAGCTTGTCTTCCTACCTGTCACTCGTTTAAAATTTCGACTTCTTATTCAGCGCGCAAAATTATAATTTCCCGGGGTTGAACAAATTTTTTTTCCCGCTGCGCTCATTACGATTCAACGTCGCAAATTATTCTTCATTAGATAAAAGTGCGCGCTCGTCCGAAAACCGGAAATTTTTGCCGCGCAAAAAAAAGAAGAAAAAAAAGAAATGGAAAATTAAAAGCGAGAACGAGCGCGTGACGGCGATACGAGAGTATAGCGAGCGATATGCTTTTGGCGCCTTGTGCATGGGAAATTCCGCGCTGAATGTCTCTGTGAGAGCGAGAAGCGAGATAAAGCCCGACCGGAATGAGCGACGTGCAGTAAACGTCGAGAGATAATGCGCTCGAGTAATAATCAAGCGACCTATTGCCAGACGTATTGGCATATCCGCCTCGAGGCCTGCCTCTTTTTACCACTAATTTCCTCGGCGTTTTAAAAGACACTTGGCCCTTTCGAAAAAAAGCCTTAGCAACTATCAAACACGCACTGATGTTGGCTAAACAAATTTCCCCTAAATATTTACCCTGCGCTCGGCTTGAAAATACAGGGAAAGGAAAATAAAAGAAATCGAAGATTTGGAAGATACAGAGAGAACTAGGTGCGCCGGGATTATCTGGTCAGCCGTTCGAATCCTTGCTGACTAAGCCGACTGGGGCTGTCTTGTGGTTATCCCAACTTTTTCCCCGACATCTCGCAATTTTCCTTTCCCCCTCGGCCTCGGGAGAAAGTAGGTCGAGCGAAATTCTTCTTATTGAAAGTCTTTCATGATTTTGTCCCTCTATGATTTTGTAATTCACATCCGTCATGCAATATTTTTCCATGTCGCGCGACTATTCGGCTTTTCGAAAAACTCGAATATTTCTGCGCTTCTCTTCAGACCGCAAAACAGGCCGTATAGCTGTAGAATTGCGAAAATACGCTCGTCATATTTATTTATTCGAAAAGCATTGATCGCTAGCCGATAAAAAATCGAGATTATTTAATTTCGTGGCTTGAAATGGCAGTAAAGGCAAACTCGCAAGCTCTCGCAAGCACGAGCCAACAAGTTTAATTCCAAATAAAAATAATCCCGAGCTTTATTGGCCGGCATTGTTTTTCGAATTTCAATAGGCACGCAGGGGCATGGTGAAAAGCGCACAGACGCTGGTACGCGCAGGAAAAGACCTGGGACACTGGCAATTTATGATTTTCGTCAAGTTGCGACTGCAGTTGGGCCGCGGCATTGAATGCAAACTCTACCGCAGGCCGCCGTTAGATAGCTTATCGTTTTCGGCCACTCAATTTTCCGTTTATGGAAAAGCGAGCTTGCCGCGCACGGAAAACAAACTAGTGACAAACGACTTTTTACACCGGATATTTGCACCGTTCTGCTAGCCCTTTTTTTACCCATCGCTGTTCGGCGCTTTTCCACGCGCTTATTTTTTTCGCACTACGCCCCGCTCCGTCTTTCTTTTTTTCCCCTTTATTTTATTAGTTTGCAAGCCATAGCCAGGTGTCTGCCTATAGACCTGGCCAGCCGCGTCCAAGTGCTTGTCGGTTTAAATATTTTATCGAGATAAAGATAAAAGCGTTTTTTATGCAAATATCACGGGAGCTTGCGCCAGGCCGCTGGGAGATTAATTTTATTTTTATTTATAAGCTCGAACGGCGGTTGGACAGGATGCGGATATCCTATTAGCCTGTATGCAAGGGAAATGGCTTCGTTTTCGTGCTCCTGCTCTCTACGCGAGTATTTGCGACTAAAAAAAGAGAAGCACGTTGGACAAATAATATTTTGAATACGTTAACGCTAGTAAATTATTACTTAAATTATTAATAGCAATAATCATTGAATAGTCGCTCAATAGCAGAATAATCAGTTAGTTTTGCTTTTTTTAAACCTCCCGTAAAGCTCCGAATGAAAATGTTATCATAATTAATCGAAAAAGAGGAAAAAAATGTACGGAGCAAACATGCGGCATTATTTTAAAACCCCCGACAAATTTTGTTAAAGTACTCGAGAGAAATCATTTGCAAAAGCATTCGCTTTATCGCGCTAAATATGAAAGTGGAAGAATTAAAAGCAGTTGCCCGAATACCTCTGGGTTTAACTGCGACTGTTTGTTTTACATTATTAAATCAGATTCAAAGCTATATTTGCGCCGAAATATCGCGAAAATCGACAGGCAGTAGGATATTCAGCGAACACGGCGAAAAGTCAATGCGTGCCAACTGTGTCGGCCTGCTGTCCCGAGGCGGCGGATATGAAAAGAAAAAAAAAGAAGAAATAATAACAAGCCGAGGTAGAGGGGTCGATAGGCTACTGCAGCTGGCATAAATTAACGCGTCAAAGCCCGGCTGGCACCTGCTACTGCTACGGCCAGTGCATACACGTAGACACAAATTATTGATGCGAGAGCCAAGCATTGGCCGCTAACTACCCATTGATTAGCTCCAGAGGCTCGACTCGTAATTAATGGAAGACTCATGTCAGTAGAATACTTGCGATATCTAGCCGGCCGATCGAGTGGGCTTCCGGAAAGCTGATCAGTAGCTCCTCTTGGCCGATATCTTCCTATATCTATTCTCCGGCATGTCGATTACGCGATCCTGGAGCGTTCGCATTTTTTCCACCGAAGGCTGCGCAGCTTTTCACTTTGTTTTACAAAATCCTAAAGTATTGGATCTTTTTCCTTTGTCTTATTATTGCTTTTTTCATCTTCATTTTTTTACCCAACAAGACAACTTTGGCAGGATAGTCGAAGGAAGAAAATCGACTTTTTCCAATAAAAATCATAATAATATAAGTTATACGCGTGTTAAAAAATTCTTATCGAGCGAGAAATAAGAAAAGTGAACGGAGGGCAAAAAAATAAAACACTTTGAAAATCCAATATCCAGGAAAGTAATTCTTCAAAATTGAAATTCCGAGAGAGGGGGAGAGAGAGCTGTAAACAAAGCCTTGAGAAATAAGAATGTCAAAGGTCACATGTAAGTGAGGCGCGACAAAGGGGTTTTGGGGAATAACGGTTTGCTGGTGCGGCCTCGGTGTCGGCAGTGGCGGTGAGATTAAAAAATTTGAAATGAAAGTCGCATGTAGAAGGGGTCAGGAGGTGGTTGGGGCAGGAAGGCCGAAGAGGTAAGAGCTCGCTTGCTGCCTTCGGCACGTGCTGCCAAGTCCCGTGTCGGGCTCGCGCCCATTGGTTCCTCGGAATGGATGGAATGGCTCTAACACGAGGGAGAGAGAGAGAGAGACTCTCTCCCTCTCTTTCTGGCGAATCCTATCTTTTCTTAGCTCCCTTCTCAGTTCAGCAGTCCAGCTCTTCGTCTTATGATTTTTCTATTTTCTTCGTCCGACCTCACGACTTTTCACTTGCTCCTCTCTCGGCTTTTCTGCCAAGACGAGGAGCTCTCTGCGCTCCAGCTCCGATCGGGCCTTTTTTCTCTCTCGCGGCAAAAAACCTCTCCTTCTCTACCTAGTCCCTTGCTGGTTTTTTTCCAGCTCCGGCCGCTGCTTCTTCTCGCTCGCGTTACTATCTTGGCTTCCTCCCTCACCCTGCCCCAACATCATCCGCTAGGCGTGCGGCCGAGCGCGCGAGAAGATATGTAGGTACATTCCGCACACACTCTGGCCCCCGGCCGAGCGTAGTAAAGTGGAGTGGTCAGTCAATAGCCCGGAGCTTCCGGCCGCTCCGCCGGCTGCGCTTCATTCGCGAGAGAAGGACGGACGGACGGAGCGAGAGAGGAGCTGTCATTCGAGCCGAAAGCTTTTCTCTGGTTTTACGACGTTATACAGCCCGAGAGTGCATTTAGCACAACTCAGCAGAAACGCACGTACGTCTCTGGCGGAGCAGCTCCCTCTCGCTCTCATCTCTCAGCATCACCAGCATCCCACGCTCCTCCGTTCTTCTCCTCTACCACATGCGAACCGAGGAACGGCTGACTCGATTCCCCCGGAACCATCAAATGCGACCAGCCGACCGAGGAGCACTCTTAATCACCCTCTCCTCTTCCCCACCCCTTCATTTACCCACGGCTTTGCCCTAACTCTCTCCATGTCAAGCTATAGTATGATAGAAACATTCAACAATCATTTTGCGCGTTATTTAAACGCTTCAGGACAGGAGTAATCAATCTTGTCTTGTAAATACCTTAATGCCTTTATTGTAAAATTTGCTTTCAGGCCAGTTTATAAATAGCCGCATATTTACTGTGGCTTTTAAACAATTCTATGGCTATTCTTTCCACTCAGCTTATGGTTCAGACTTTTTTTTTATATTGATTAGATTTGCTATGAGTTGTTCTTAACGATGATTGACACGACCAAATGAGAAGCGATACCATCACGTTCGAACAGCGGAAGCTAGCACGAATCTTCTATTGATTAATCTTCAGTGCCATTAGCTCGGATCTTACAATAGTTTTGACAGTTTTCTTTTCAATCTCAAGTCTTCTTAAATAAATTGAAAATTCTTTCTTTTTTTTCTTATTTCTCTTATTTTATGTATAACATTTAGCATTCAAACGAGCGGTGATTAAGAAAAGATAAAAAAAAGGTAAAATAAAATTCAATTATCAGATGAGATTTTTGGAGAACAATGAGCTTTTATCTTTTATCTGCCATTAAAAATCTCAATTTGAATATCAGGTGTAAAAATAAACTCTGGCTGATAGCTTATTTAAATTAATTCATCAGGCTTCTTAATTTTCATTGGCTCGCTTTAGTACTGAGCTTTATTAAATTGCCTGACGTTTAACCACCTTAAAAGATCTTAGTTTTGTAATGAAATTCATCTTCGACGTTGATTCTTTCCCTAGCTTTTAACTCATTTCCAAGACTTTTAAGATGGTAATAGAATTTTATTTAACTCGATATTTGATTGAACTTTATAGTCGTGAAGCTTTTTCTTCATTCCCATTGCCCGTGCGTCTAGATTATTAAACGTCGGCAGTGCTGTAGAGGGAAAGCGGATAGCGGGAACAAGGTCATTTCCGACGATACTTCTTACGTCCTGTTGCTCGACTTTAAGAGTCTGCTAAATTTCTCGTTTCATGAAAAAGCCACAAGCCCGTCGCTTCAGCAGTTGCAGCTTGAAACAATAAAGTAGAAGATTACGTCGGCAGCGGTGATGGAGAAGAGCTCGCTCTCCCTCGATCCCTCTTGCTGAGCTTCAAAAATGTTTATTTTATACGCTGCCCGATAAAAATCCCGAAATCCGAATTTTTTTCCGCATGCCGTCGTGGCTGCCTCCCCCTCGTCTCTTCCTCTTGCGGCCTGCTATCTCGAGAGCCGCTCAAGGCAGGGAGATACTACGAGGAAAATGTCGAATAACCATCTGAGGCTCGGAGATAAAATCTTCCGCTCATCTTTTTTGCTGCCCTTTTCCACCCGACTCCCCTCCTACCCTTACCGCTTCCTCTTTTTCGGCTTTTATTTCACGGATAACGGATGAAAAATTGCCCGGATCGTTTGATGTATAATTCATCATTACCAAAAAATTGACAAAGCCTTCAAATCCAGAAGAAGCGAGCAATAAAATGATAAAATAATTTATATAAAGGTCCTACAAGCTCGTGCATTTTCCGGGGCAGCAGAGTTTTCTAAATACAGCCGAAAGTCAAATCCCACGGAGACAAACACATTATTCGAGTAATTCTCGAGCTGGGTGAGAATAACAGGGGCGGATTTTAAGAGCGTAATTAAAATGTAAAATTTTGCGCAGCTAATAAAAGAGAAAGAGAAAACTTGAGAGAAAAGGGGCGGTGAGGGGAGGGCTGGCTGAGGCTATAGGTATAGCACTTAATTTCCCGGACGATAGGTACTTGTCTTGGTAGGTTGGCGCGCTGTTCATCCATCTTTCAGCAGCTTTTACCAGAGGAGATGAGAGTGCGAGAGCGGCTAGGACGAGATTAGCGATTTAGCGCGTGCGTACAGCCAGTTTCCTCCGTCTCTCGATTTCGAGCTACAGAGCACAGCTAACCGGCGAATTTAGTCCCTGTACTACGCTCTACACGAAGCAAATTCGAAATCTCGAGCCGAGAATCTCGCGGGCTGGCCCCGAAATCTCGTTATCTTGGAGGCCGCGACCCGTCGATCATCCGCTATACGTCCGGAGAGGGTGACTGGGCGGGCAGGGGGGCAGCGTCGTTTGTTATCCAGCATCCATTAGCCGTTATTTGTAATCGATGATCCGTCCGCTCGCCGCGGCCGCATTAGCCGTGAACGCCTGCTCTCGGCTTCGCTCTCCTACACGCCATCAGGCAGGTTCACCGAGGTCGGCCGGGAGAGCTCGGTGAGGATGGATCTCGGTATTCTGGGACGCTCTGTGGTTTGAGCGGCTTCGCTGACGCCAAGGATGGGCTGCATGCCTCGTGCTCTCACTCTCTCGCTCTCAGGGTCTCGGCTGTCTTTGGCAGCACTGGCGAAACCGATGGGCTACTGATGAGACTCGGCGATTATGCCGAAGGAGATTAAGCTCGCATTCGTATATAGGGTGACAGCTATAGGCTTAACGCCTACTATACTAGCCTCTCGCCTCTCCTTTCTCCCTTCACGCTTCTCCACGTTTTTATATCCAGCCTAGCCTGCTATTGGCTCGGCTGGAATTACGTTTCGTCGGAAGTTCAATATCCCTCTCGCTTCCGTCATCTGCTGCTGCTACTGCTGCTGTTGGGCGCGCGCTTCTATTTTTGCCAAGCTTTTTTTATATTCCCCTGCTTTTTTTACACCCTACGCTCACTCGTGCTTCGGTTATATTTTACGTGGGTCGTAAACAATATATATTCCCTCGATATGATTTTCGTAGACGAAATTTTTAAAAATTCCAGTCCACGCGATTTCATCGCTGTCAGAGGCGGTTAGATTACTCGACGGATTTAAATTTTCCAATGGAAATTTTTCATCCTTTTTGTTTTTGATTTTGCTTTTTTTTCTCAACTTATCGAAATACTTGATAAAAAGCGTAAATTTATTTGGTGAAAAACCGAAATAAAGAGAAACCGAAGGCGTTATGAAACGAAATTGGAATGTTATTTATACTTTCGTACTAACGAGGGAAAATCAAGGAAGAAAGAGAAAAGTAGAGAAAGAGAGATGGTTGGAAAAAGCTATAATCTCTTTTGCAGCTCCTTCTTACGCAGCGAGTTCAATCTTCACATCTTGCGCAAAATGTTAATAGTCCGCGCTGTAGGTTCACTCGAGGCACGAGTAACGGGGCGAGGAGGGAGTAGAGGAGGATATATTTGCATTTTAAAAGAAATCCCCGGCTCTCTTTTTCTCGGTCCCCTTTCCCCGCCGCCATCTCGCTACGCTTCCCTCGTTTTCCGACAAATTCGTAACTGTCTCGCGAGATATCAAGACTGGCGCGGGTCGAGCTTGGCCCGGCTGTCTGCTGGCTCCGCTCACTCTCTCTCTCTCTCTCTCTCTCTCTCTCTTTCTTATACTTTTCCACCTCCTAAACTGATAAAAAGGAGACGCGCGCGCACGGCGACGAACACGAGTAGATGCGAATGTAGTTCCACTTGCGCGCTCGCTCGTTTATCACTAGCCCGACTCTGTCTCTCTCTCGCTCTCTCTTTCCTACTCCCTCTCTCTCTCCCAGCCTCTTTCCCTGTGTATTTTATATTCCATTTGCCGCGAGCGAGGGGGTATTTTATATTCTACCTTCAAGTGCGTCCGCCACATTGCCAAGCAGACATAGCTATGCTTGTTTTATTTTTTTTCCTCATCTTGTCGGTTTTTTCCTTTTTCTCCCGCTAGTTCGCCGATTTTCTCTCCTCTTTATATTATTTTGTTTCGGCCCTGCCAAGAAGATTTAAATAAACGAGTATCGAGGCATAACTGACTGGGAATAAATTCATAAAGTTGCTCGGCTCTCGGCAAACGACTAGCGTACTGCGCCAACGCAGTTGAAAGTGTACTTTTCATTAATACGAAAATGAATTTGTTGTATTTGAGCAGGCGAAGCGACCGGGGGAGCAAGTAAAAAGTAAAGCTATCGACTGCTCGCGGTATTGTTGCTGAAATTTCACCGCAAATGCACGTTCAAGTGCGTAAACAGCTTTTTCGCTTGCTTTACAAAAGTTTCGCCTCTCGCAGCTCGGCCGCTACGGGCAGGCGGCAGGGGAGAATGGAAAACAAATCAAGTTCTTAATTTGAGCGCTAAAACTGAACGAAATAACATGAGTGACTCTGCAATTGATTGCACACTTAATTAAGAACACAACTCACTTTTAAAACTTTCCTAATTACTGGAAATCAATACAGCCCTGGGTCAAATTATATGCCAGACATCAATTTAAGTCGAAAGAAAAATAGCCCCGTTGTCGCTGTCTTTTTCCCCCTTTTTTTTCTTTTTCCTCTAAACTTCGTTCGACTATCCATTCAATTCGACGAACGACAGGCTCCGTGTACCTCATTAACAGATCCAGCAAAGTTCAAGCCGTTTGGCCGAATCAAAATAATCCTCGTAAAAAATCAACTCGACATTTGAAGCGAAATTTTAATTTCACAGGAGCGGAGAAAATAGTACGCTCGCGAAATTCACTCCTTTCGACAGGCTCTCTGACTACCTTTTTTTGCCACTCGCGCGTTATACCTGTTGCGCGTTTGTTGCGAGAGCATCGGCTCTTTCTGCAGCCCACGCAAATTCATGAATAATTACGAAAAGTACGGCCCCCGCCTATCGTTCGCATACCCTCAATCCAATGTACTTTTTTCGGCTTTTTATCCACTGTAGAGATTCCGCTCAAGTTTTCTTTTTAATTACGGAAGAGAACGTCGGACGCGGTAGCGTTGTTGGATTTCAAAATTTCCTTTAAGCTCATTTTATCTGGTCTATTTTCATTTTCTATTTCCTTTTTATTAATTCTAGCTTTAAAGCAAATATGCCCATATCCTCGAAAACGTTAAAAAAACCAATTGCTAGTACATGTCTCTTTTGAAGTTTTAGAAAAAAAAGGCTGAAATAAATTAAAAATGTTTTCTCGCGACTGAAGACTATGAGATTAAATAAAAATCCAGGTCGTGAGAAGGATATTATATAAGAAGAGGAGGAGGAGGAAGCAAAAGAAGGCCGGGTACTTCTGGCAGCTCGGTAATACTTCCTCTTTCATCAGTCTTATGTCCTCGGCCTCTTATCTCGCGCTTACTGCTGCGAGTGTAAGATTTGATGCGAAAAGCCTGCTTTTAAGGCACTGATATAAATGAGAAGCCGAGGTGATAAGGAAACTCGGCGCTCCTTATACGCATGTTTCGCGAACTCTTGCAAAGACTCTGACGATTTTGCCTTTACGGCTCTCGGTCGTTGAGCTCCTCTTCTCCACTTCCTTCTTTCTTGCCATTCGAAGATGCACGTCCTCGAGAGAGCGTGATCATCTAAAATGTTCATTTGCCAAAGTAACAGGGCTCACAGGTTCGCCTTCGCGCCTCTTTCTCACAGCCTTAATCCTAGGCGTTGGAGTTATTGAAAAATCGCACCTTTAAGTGTCTTTGAAAAATGCACTCGAAACAGTAAAGGATGAAACTTTTGAAAGTTCAAACTAGTTCAGGTGGCATCCGAGCGAGCAAAGTTTCAGCTAATAAATTAGCATACGGCCAAGGCGTCGGAGGGTGGGAAATATTTTCCTCTACTATCAGCTTCTTTTCCTTTGAGGCCGGCGGAGTTCCAGTTGATTTCTAAGAGTTTTTATCAAACGATCAGCAAAAGGGACTAGCGCGCTTGGTCTCTAGCTCTCGTAAATCAAATCCCGAAAAATGTCACGCTCGGCAAATGAGATAGGAATTCGGTGGGCAAACCAAGAGAGGGAGAGAGAGAGTCGCAGTTGGAAAGCTCAGTGCAGGTAATCCCTTTGCAGGAATTGCAAGCCAACCGGAAGCGTCCGATCGAACGGCACTGCGCGCTCACTCGAGCGTCGCCGAGCTTGCGCTTCACCGGGGCCATAGGGAGGAGGAGAAGAACTAGCCGACTGCACTGGCTTCCCCTGCTAAAAAGGAGGCGAACGCTAAATCTTGTCTATTTATTGGCTGCTCCAAGAGCCGTCTGGATGATTATTGGAGGAGACATCTCTCCGGCTGAAGAAAGTCGATCGCGCGGCTGCAGCTCCTCTCAGCGCGAACCACATTGCCGCGCCCTCTCGATTGGATTGCCCTCGCTGAATCCTACTGGCTTTTTCTTCCATCCCTCTTTCTCCTTTTTACCGCGTCTCCTCTTTTCGCCGGGCCTTTTGTCTGTGCACCCGTCCTCGGTCCGCTCTCGACTCTCGACTTCCTCCCGCCCCGCCCCACCCCCCTCTACACTCTCATTCTTTTCCAGCTCGCTCGCGGCGCTCTAACCGTCAAAGATTAAGGTAATCACGCGATATTTCTTTCGATTGCTTTTACCTCCCTTCCCGCCAAAAGTAATGCTCGCGTTTACTGCAATTGATACCTAATTACATTTACCCGCGTAATTTTCAATGGGAGCCCAAGCGATCGCTCTTCTTTTTCTCTTTTTCTACTCGTAAAAATATCCGCTCTGTAGGAGCTTTGTGAAAGGGAAACTCGGCGCATGCCTGTGTGAGCTTACTTGAAAATTCAATCGAGCCACAAACTCTCCTTTTTTCGTCCTCTTCTGATGCTGCTGAAGGACACTGGACATTAATCAAGCGCGGAAGCAATAGGGCTATTGCAATTTTGGCGTGGGGACGGCTTCAAAGTTTCGAAGCGCGCGGAAATCGCTCATCGAAAGCTCGCCGGGGCTTCAAGGCTCGCGCGCGCGTCGCGTTCCGCTTGGTCATCCGCCACTAATCGCCAAGACACGCACCGGCTATCGATTTGCAATTAGACGCAGCCGCCGCTTATGCGCAAACAATTTCGCGACGTACCCACTTGGAATCACGATAGTCTCGGCCTCAGCCATCTCGCGCGCTTGAATGGCCTTGGTCTAAACTGGCCCGGGACTAATTAAATTCGCCTACGTGCCCCTGGCGTTTTGTCGAGTATCGACCATCTAACGCTTTTCCTTGGCTTTTTCCCAAACTATCCGCTGGTCAAGTACGACGGAAAAATATTCGGTAAACCGCAAATGATTGGAGTATTTTCTTTCTTTTTTTCTTTATCCATGTTTTCCTTTATTTTTCGTTGAGGCCAAAGGAAAGAAAAGCACAAGAGCGACGTGGATAAGCTCGGCGACTGGAGTTTACGAGGGGAGCGTGCAAAGAGAAGCGAGCGGGATTATTGCGAATAAAGCTAGGGCGATCTCGCGGTCGACGTGTAAGCGGTTAGCGAGGCTTTATTGTTTGAGGATTTTCGTCGCTCGTACACGGCAGCAACGCCCGGCTAGCATAAGAGCTTTGACCTGCCAGGCCTGCGCGTCTACGCTAAATTTATAACTCGAGTTCTGGGGGCTACTGGTGTATCAAGCTAACGCTCGGTTGGTAATTACCAGCGAGACGAGAACAAGGAAAGTCCAAAAATGCTCTTGTTCTTTTAGTTTGGCTCGTTCTATTGGTGGTAAAAGAGGAAAGTTTCTTGTCGTTGATCGGTCGGAAGAGAGTTTGCAAAAGCGAGCTTGCGAGCTTGCGGGCCTAAGGGCAGTCGGGGAGGGTATGGGAGGCGAGTAGAGACATGTCCCGAGGCAAGCTCGATCTGACGTTGAGTGTTGCCGGTGTTTCAGAGGCCCCGCGAGGGACGTATCTACTGATCGACGGGCGTCGATTGGACCCAGGCAACCAGTTCGTGCCGGTGAAGGAGGGCTCGGAGCTTACGCTCGAGTGCGCGGCCGAGGGCGGGAACCCGGCCCCGGTCCTCGCCTGGGGCATGACCCTCTCTCAGGCTACTCTCGACGGCCCGGAAACGCCTCCGGATAATCTCACCATTGTGCCGGCGAGCTCGCCGATACGCAGTGGGGCTCATCTCAAGGTCCTTCGGGGACATCACAACGCGACCATCATCTGCGTCGCCCGGCACGTCACCCTCGCCATGCCCATGAACGCCAGCATACTCCTCGATGTCCAATGTAAGTCATACCACTCTTTTTTCTACTAATACTTTTATTCATATTTTACAATTCCGTACCTTTGCAACAACTTGAATTTTTACTCCTTTCACGAGAGCGTTTGGCGCTAGTTGAATATTTTCGAGATCAATCTTTCCTTTGAACAATTTTTTGGGTTTTTTCTTTTTTTGAAAATCAAAAGCACTCTTGAACTTTGGCTCTGGCCAGGTAGTATAGTAGTGCCGAGTCAGCGCCGCGTAAATTGTCATTACTTCAAACGCACGAAAAACCGCGGACGCCTAAACGATGAAGACTACAATGAGAATGAGCTTTTGCCGTGAAAAATTCACGGCTTTATCTTATAGCCCCTTCTTTGTCTGCCACTTCTCGAGACCTAGAATAAAAAGAGTATAGAGTATGAAAGAATAAGAAAAACAAAAAAAAATAAAGAAAGAGAAAATGCTCGAGACGATAAGCACTTGCCAGGCAAAAGTATCAAAGAGAACGTAATAGAGAGTCTCCGAGGTGAAGGTGTAAGCGAAAGAGAGAAAGACTGGAGGCGCAAGTGGGAAGCGTCGAAATAAAAAAGAAGTAAAAAGCACCGGCGAAAATGGGAGGTTGGGAAGGAGAAAAAGGAGATCAGGAGTCTACAGAAGCGCCAGCAGCTTTTCGCCGGGAGGGTGGGTAGGGAAGTGTGGACGAGTGGGAAAAAGCTGCCGACACGGGGATTAACTCTTGCCGCAAAGAAGAAAAACGCCTAGACTCCGAAGAGAAGGAGGAGGGGCTGGGTGCACGAGGGCGGAATAGGGGGGGGGAGAGGAAGAGAGACCGAACGAGCACATCAAGTTGAAAGGCGCGCGCGTGCAAGTATTATCAGCCTCCAACGCTCAACTCCCGAGGAATCAGTCCCGTATAAATTAGATAAGCTCGCTGTAGACCCATAAGTCGAATAAATATTTGCCGGGCTGACGCTGAGCTATGTGTATAGGTGGAAATACGAAAAAATCCGCCGGGCTGTAATCGAAAAAGTTCCTCTCGTAAATTTGCCATCTGAGCTGTTGGGCCGGGCTGCGGGTGTGTCTGGGGGCCAGGCGAGCGTGAAGATAAAGAAGTCGGAGAAACTACGCTAGGGGTGCATATCAGCTGGGGCAGCAGTCGGGGATGAAGCGCGGCTAGCGCAAGGCTCTTGATTGCGCGACATGCGCCCTGTTCTCTGATCCGCGCGTGCTCGTTAATTTTTCATGCGTCGCGGGAAAGTTGAGAGCGGAAGAAAGTCGCCCGAGTTGGAGATGAAAGAGTCGGAGCGCAGAAGGGGAGGGGGCTACTGTCGTCAGTGGCGTCGACGCTTCCGCTGACCCTTTTTCAACGGCCTAGCTCCCTTTTCCTTTTTTCACTCTTTCCGCTGGCTCTTTGTTCTTCGGGTTCGAGCGGGCCCGCTAGCGGCCTTATAATAAAACTATTGTGCTTCTAGACCAAAGCTCCGGCTGCACTTTCTTGCCAGAGGCTTAGCTAGATCCATTTCTTTTATTTTTAATCTGCCTTTTTTCAAAAGAAAATTTCAGCCGTGACAAGATTACGTTTCGCGATAAGTTTCACGAGATTTTCCGTTCAATTTTTCGCGCTTTCGAATGATGCTCTTTGTCAGCGGCAGCGGCAGCAGCAGGAGTTTCTGGAGGAGGAAAGGGGTCGGGGGAGCAGCAAAGTTTGCACAACTGATATCTATAGCGGTGATTTTGATTTGAAAACTTCTCCTATTTGGGGATAAATTTATAAGAGAAAAATGCAAACAGAAATGGTTTTAAAACTACGTTTTTTCCTAGTTTTTGCTTTTAAATAAAATGATTTATCAGGAGAGCCTGGACTGAAAAGGCCACGTCTCGAGTATAAATTACATCGAGATTCCCGGAGCGAAACAAAAAACAAGAGGGATAAGAGGAAGAGAGGGGAGAGAGTAAAGGGGCCACGGGAGGGGGGCAAAAAAAAACGAATGCCAAGAGCTGTCGGCAGGGGTGAAAATGAAAGAGGAAGCTATCCCGGGAGCGCGTCCGTAAAATTAAAGGTGCAGAAGAAGTGTCGATATCCTGCGGGCTTTGCCGGTCTAGCGCAGTAGCGTAGAATGAAGGGAGGGCGAGAAAGGGAGCAAGCAGCCGGTCCAAGTAATTGAAAAGTGCCTTTCGACACTTTGAGGTGAGCCCTAGCAGAAAATATGCGCTCCGCCCGGACTAGCAGCCCTGATCAGCACAGCCCTGCGGATACCAGCTCCGTATACATATAGAGCAGCCTCCAGCTAACGCAGCCAACAGCGGCAAAGACAGACGGAGACGGAGGCCGGCGGAAAAAGTATCGATTGCGCCCGAGGGAGGAGTCCTCGACTCTGGCGCCTTGCGCGACTTTCCCGCGGCCCGCATGTTTTGCGCGCCTAGGAGCCGAGCGAAAATTGCACGGGACCTGCATAAGGGCTAGACGGCCAAGGGGGCAGGGGCTCTCTGCTGCTCCACTCGCCCGGAAAATTTGCATCCTGGCGAATTTAGGAGGCGGCCGGGGCTGCTGGCGCCCGTATTACTCGCGAGTTGCGCACATGTGCCGTCGAGCCCTCCTCATTCTCCTCCCCCCCCCTTCTACGCGTCTCTTTCGCCCACTGCTCGCTGCGACAAACAATGACAAATTTCACGCTCCCGAAGTTCGGAGGGAAACGCGCGTGGAGCGCTCCCCTTCCCTCGCCTATCAACTCTTGCCTGATTGACGCTGGAAAAAATTTTTATCTGAAAGCTTTTTTTAGCGCGGCTTGTGCTTGGATAAGGTCCTGTGCTATACTCGTTTTTCCACTTTTTCATTATATTCGCGGCTTTTTTTTTTAAAGAAATTCTAGATAAATTTTAGTCGTGTTGATCTACCTTTATTTGATTGTTGTTAGCGTTTCTATGGATTGCATTGATTCCGGAAAATCAATACGCTAGAGTGAAAAATTTTATTATTGTAACGTCCATTTAACTTAGAAAAATAATTTAAGATACTTTTTTTCCTTCAATTTATATTAGGTATTTAATATGATATTCATCGAGTGACTATTTTAAATATATGAGTTTGAATAATGAAAAGCTAAGTTATATTTAATGAATTTATGCAGTAGTTTTAGACAGTTGGCTATATGCTCTTCAATAAAAATCCATTTTTAAATATCGCGCACAGAGTCTATTGAGTAGTGTCAATGTTTAATTATCGTTGAGGGATTTTAATGTATTTACCTTCGAGCGAATCAAGATTCTTCGCATTGCATTTAAATCCGCCAAGTAAATTAAAACCGGAGAAATGTAAATGGCACTTTAGCTATATCGCGCTATATTGAATTCTCATTCGAGACGCAAGTATATAGCGAAGCAGGCGCAATCGATATTTGACTAAAGTACCCTTATCCCTCCACCCACGCCACAGAGAAAGAGAAGGAGAGAGAGACAGAGAGCTACTCTTTGCAGTGGTATGTTTACCCTGCGCGATTATACATCTTAAATCGAAATTTATTCACCGCACATATCTCCCGCCGTGATCTGTCCTCTAATATTGAAACTCACTCTCGAGCTTCGCGAGTCTCCCATCCGCGAAATTAATGAAAAAGCTACGCTCGAAAAGCAGCAACCTCGACCAGCTCTCTATATTATTCCAACATTTCAATCTTCTCGCTTTAACAAACTGATTCGATAAAAAAACGTCTCTGGCCCTGCTATAAAAATAGCAACCTTACAATAATACCCAAAGCAGCGTCAATACTTTGCCCCTGTTCCTCCTCCGAGTTTCAAAGTATCCAGAACAAGTGCAAATGAGATTCAACTGCACTCGTCGTGAGCCTAGATTACATTTCGTCGCGATATCGCAAAGCTGAATACAGCGACCGCAGCAGCGAACGAGGAGAGACTGCCGAAATTATCGTCGGCATCATTGGCCTAGGCGCAGGCAGCATCTGCCGCACGCGGAGATGAGGAAAAAAATTTCGGGGACCAACCGTTTCCTTGGCTGCGTTTGCACCTCGTACGCTTATTGCGAGGCAGCATGTGCGAGCCCGCGTCTTCTTTTTCCGGCCTTTGCTTAGCCCCCCCTCTCCTCTCCTACAGACGCGCTCGCAATAACGTCCCGGCTCCATTTCCCCAAGAGAATTGCCTTTTGCCCTTACACCGATCTTTTTACCCTTATTTCCGACAAATTATTTATCCCGGGTTGAGAGCGTTAAATTGCCTCGCTGATCTAGGCTCCAAAAAGAGCGCAAGTATCGCGCTTTCCTGTCTATTGAAATTGTTTTGGTCTTAGCGAGTAATAAGGCGAGTGAAGAAAATTCAAGTGGCAAGTCGCGAAAATAGTTGGACAGTGTGTGAAAAACAAAATGAAAGTTAAAGAGAAAATTTCCAAAGTCAACTCTCTCCCACGAGGCTGACCCACTTTGCTTCTCTTGTCAATATCTTTCTAGCCCTCGGTGCCTATCAATACAACATTAGGATGAATCGATAAGCCAAAAACCCGAATAATTTTCTGCTAAGCCCATGAAGACAGCGACACTAGCATCTCTGGCCTGGCAACTCGATGATTTGTCAAACGTCCTTAAGGCCTCGCGAGCGACATTGACAAGCTCTAACCAAGCCCGAAATTCATCGAGCGTCGGAGCAGCAGTAGCAGCAGCAGCAGCAGCCCGCATCCAGGGCCGTCATTCACGTCGCTCACTCGACTACACTCAATCAATCATATTCAAGCCGAACGGCAGTAGTCCCCGAGCGCCGAGTCTCCGGGCGCGTTCCCAAACCACGATATCGCAGCTTTGTGCAGTTCTGCCGCGGTCCGTGGCCGCGCCCAGCCGACTAGCCGTAGAAACGCCGCTCGACGTTCCAACGGTCAGAGGCTGGGGGCTAGCTTTGTCACGCTGTTGGCCCACGTGATATCTCGCAGGCACGAATCATCAGCCGCGGCGAACGAGCCCCCGCGGGAAAATGGCCGTAAAGACCTGTCTCGGAGAGTAGTCAAATTCGGAGGAAAAGAAAGGATCGCAAGGGGAAAAAAGAATGGCTCGCACGGGAGGGCAATTTTCATTATCGGCCTCTCTCCCTTTCGCTCCTCCTTCCTTCGAGCGAGCGAGCGAGCTCTCGACGATCACGTCAGCACCTAAAAGTTGCCGCGCAAAGTACGTGCCATTTCTCCGAACGAAGCTAGCTCCTGCTACGGCTGCTGCTAGCAGGAGAGCAGCAACGCCGAGACTTGTAATTGATTTACAAGCCCCGCTTCGTGCTAGATACAAGATAGAGAGGGAGAGAAAGTAAGCGCCAAGCTAGAGCGAATGCAAGGGAGAGACGAGGAAGTGGAGCTATTGCTTCCGAGGAGCCTCCCCGAGATATCGGCGACAGCTGGCTTCTTCTCATGCCAGACTCTCTCACTGTTACTATTCTCTTCTCTCCCCCTTTTTATTTGCAACTGTTTCTTCTTTTTCGATTAGGCTTCTATGTTCGAATTTACGAAATAAAATAAAACGCTTCCATGCATGTGACGGAAGTCGATCGAAAAAAATTAGTACTTCTCGCATGTTAAATAGAGGATCGGAATTTCAAATTTTTCTCGTATTAGCAAAAGGAGTTAATGTAGGTATAATTTAACGCTCGGTCGTAAAAACGACAGAAGCCATTATTTACGGGGTTACTTAATAAAAGAACTGCAGAAGTTTTATGATGACGACAGCAAACAAAGAAGACTCGCTTATGGGGACTACTGGCAAAAAGGCAAAGGAGCAAAGTAGAAAAGAGTGATAGAGGAAAGAGTTCGGGGGGAGGTTTAGGGGATGGGCTGGGGGAGACGAACTCTTAGCGGCGCTAACGGTCATCGTTCGCATTAACCTACATTCAACGCTAGGAGCGCAACGAGCAAAAAGGTAAGAACGATGAGAAAGGGGAGGGGTAAGGGGAGGGTGGCGGTGGTGGGGAGGGGAAGGACTAAGCGCAGAACGAGTGGACGTAAGAAAGCTCAGCGAGCGAGACGGTGCTCGGGCAATTTTTATAATGCCGAAGCAAACGCCGGGGTTGGACGAGGAGCTGAGGTATTTCCATATTTCCCTGGACAAAGGGTGCTGGAGCTGTGAGGTAGGCGGGACCACTCGAGCGATATCGCTTGGCGTCCCGCGAGATATACGACTCCCTCCCCCGGCCACCCACTTCAGCACTGCTCCCTACTCTCGCCGTGGGATCGGCTTTTACATCGGCAGACTCTTTTCTTTTTTCACCCGTCCCCGCGAGCAACTAGTTCCAGCGAAGAGTGCGCCGCTTGCCCGCTCCAAAGAGAATTAGCCAAAGTTGTCCCCGAGCCAAGAGGGCCTTGTAGCTTTTTTTTCCTTTTTTTTCCTCTCGCCCTCGTGCTTTCCTGCCTATCGTCTTCTCTCTCCTCCTTTCTTTTCCTATCGAAATGTCAATGGCCCTGCGCTTTCTCTCTTGTCTTATCTCTTTTCAAAATAAAACTACACTTGGAATTGTTCTTTTTAAGAAGCTTGCAGATTCGCCGAGTAATCTGCAGGTCTTTTGCATTTGCCAGTGATTTATTTTTATTTCACGAACATATTCTAGTGATTCATACCAAATACTGACGTTTTACATGATTTAAATATTAATTGTTTAAATTTACTTAAATTAAGAAGAACATTTTCAAGAGGAGTTTAAAGTGCGTCTGACGCAATACTGACCTTATCTACTTACTCTGGACTATTAACAGTATAAAGTTACGTATACGGCTACATCTTCTCTCTTTTTTTCGGGACATTAAAGCAAATTCTCTCAACGCTGTCACGGAGGTTTACCCGGTTTTTACTTACTCTTGATTAATTATATACTATTTCGAATTTTAATTAAAAATCTAGCTTGAGACGAAAAAAAGGTAAAATCCAAAGAGCCGCAGATTTAAGAGGAGAGCCTAGTCTTGAAACTTTGGCGTTGGAGCGAGCGAGGCAAACGAACGTAAAGCCCAGGCTCAAAGACGGTGTACGCGAACGCTCGTTTACCTACGTTATATATGTGGCCCTTATCCGTGCACGGCTTGTGGCTGTGGGCCTGGGCGATTCGATCCTCGACGGCTCTCCATTGAAAATTCATTTCGCTCGATCCCTACGGCCAATCTTCCCAGCCATTTGATCCGACAAGGACAGCGCTTTCTCTCTCTCTCTCTCTCTTTCTCTCTTCCAAGCGTTTGCTCGCGCTTATTATTGGCAGGAACGAGGTGAGAAACGTCTGGCTCTTGCCTTTTGTCCCTTTCTTGATTAAAACGCGCGGAATTTACGAACGGCTCTCACTCCATTTGACTCGTCCCTATCTCTTTCTCTTTTTTTCTTAATTTTCATTCATTGATTTCATATAAAATCCGACAGATCTGAGTGATTCTTTAATATGATTGAGTCGTCGCTGAAACGGAGAGAATGTCCTTCCTCTCTCTTGCAGAGCGTATATTACTACTGGTAAGCTAGCGGGCGTTCGAATCAATTGAAATGTGTGAAGGGAAAGCGAGGAGGCCAAAAAAATAAAGAGGAGAGAGATGGAAATGGAAACGAAATTGAATAATAAAGCAAGTTAGAGGCCATAGAAGCTCTTTATCGTTCGAACGCGCGTACCTCGACTGCCTCGAGCGCGTCCATTGACACAGAATCCCCTGAAATGCCACGCGTCTCGGTTCCCCATCGCCCATTCGCTATTGACTCAGACTTTTTCTTTGCTTGCCTTCAAATTTATACATTCCCTCCTCTGCCCCCCTTCTCCCTTTCTCTACTAACGTATTTTTTCCAATTACAAGCAATTCTATTCTACCCTTTTCTCTCTCCAAGTCAAGACAAGTTACAATATACGTCCTCCACTCTCACCGCCAGAATCTTTCCCTCTATTTTTCCCTTATGATTTCGCAACTGGAGATTTCTCGGCGAGGCAAGCTGGCCTCACGTGCTTATTTGTGTGTGTGTGTGTGTGTGTGTGTGTGTGTGTGTGTGTGTGTGTGTGTAAAAGAGAGAGAGAGAGAGAGAGAGAGAGAGAGAGAAACCGAGAGAAGGCGGAGCAGGTAGGAGGCTATGAATCAAGCCTGCCGATCGTAATTCAGAGCACGAGCTGGAACGAAGTTTACCCTAATTCCCACGGAAGGCGCCGAGTCCAAAAACGAGAGGCCAATCCCGCGAGCGCTAGCTCGGCCGGTTTCGCGGTCGTGGCAACTTTCCTGTGGGGTCGATAGAGGGGGGGGGCGAGCAGAAGAAGCGCGGACCAGGCGAAACGCCCAGTAGGCTGCGGTAAAGCTGGACTCTGGATGGACAGGGCGTTAGAGGCCGAATAATACCCGGGAAAGCCGTTGGAAAGATCGGCTGGCTGAATAACAAGAATTTAAGCGTCCGTAATCGGGCGTTTCTCGAATTCCCACCTCGTCAGCGCGACTACAGGCCCTCCAAGTAACATCGCTCTAGCGGAATAGTCGAGCTGACTGAGATTGGTAAACATAACAGCCTGCGTGAACTGAAATCAATACCGAATCGAGTTACAGCTTGGATCTTAATTTATTGCCAAGAGAATGTGCACGGCTCAGCGATGTAGCTATGATTAGCCTCGAGCGAAATTACTTTGTTTCGCCAGAACATTCATTGACTGCTAATAAACAACAAGCAAGGCTAACAAGTTGAAAAAAAGCTATTGCAGCGGGAACGAGGAGGGAAAATATTATTTTCCTTCCTCGTTCGAGATAAAAGAAAAGAGATGGGGGTGCGGGTTGAAAAAAATTGAGCTGTAAATACCGGCTGGGAGCTTTAAGCTCTCGGGGGGTGGGCGGGGAGGGAGGAGAGGAAGAGGAAGGCTGGCAACAGCCGCATCCCGGAGAGTTGAAGCAAAGCTTTCAGCAGCGACGTCCGGGGTATTCGAGCCCCGCTCGCTTATGCGAGCGTATAGGTGTGCAAGCGCGCTCGCGTTCCTCTCCATTTGCATTTCAGATTTACACGAATCGTTGTGGGAGGACGCGCGAGCACGGAGCTCTCCAGGTGCATTCTCGCTACACGCGTCTCTCTCTCTCTCGACCGTGTGCATATTTGAAATTGTGCGAGGATGAAAAGCGAGAGAGTGAGAGCCACACAGACACAGCACACGCGTGCCCCTACTAAACGAGAGGAAGAGAGAGAGAGAGAGGGGGACAGCGTTCTCCGTGCAACTGTCTAAACTTAATAAATACATCGTCTCGATGTAGCGAGCATGGACTCGACGCTTTGGATCTAAGAGTGGGATGGCTAATGGATACGCTTATTCCAACTAATTTAACCCGATTATGTGTTCGCTCTTTCTTTCTGCCATCGTCAATGTTTTGTGTTCGAATTGTCTGTTACATTTTATTATTCCCTCCCCACACACGTTATAAACTCGTCAATATCGAATGATTTTACGTTTTCTATACGCAGACTCACTTGACGTATCGCACAAGTTTGTTTTGGTAATTTCAATATAGCCATACAAACGACATGAAGATGAGTCAGGATCGTATCCTCGTTCGGCCCTCCTCCCAAAGGAAAAAGTCCCGTATGAATTTTCTAAATTCCAAGAGCGGAAGTCCCGGCAAGAGAAAATACGAGCAGAGCTCTCACAAAGAGGCGAAAGAGGCTTGGGTTGGCTGAGCACGGCAGTTTAGATGATTTAAAATTTAGTCGCTGGAAGCAGGCTTGCGGGGGGTTAGCGCGGGGGCCTTGGGAATGAGCAACGGAAAAGGGATGCCGGATACGCGTCCGCGCGCGCGAGAAAGGGGGGCCAAGTTGCGGCACGGACGTGGTAATGCCGGGGCTTGAAACAATTGCGCTTCAAGTCGCAGTAGCCTGCTCTTTTCACTTTGTGCCTCTCGTCTTGTAATCCCTGGCCCGATGCGCTTGCGAAGCCAGGCGAATCCGTCGAGAAGTTGCTTAGCCTCACAGCCCGGGCCTCTTCTAAACTGCCTAAGCGGAAGTCATATCGCACAGACACACGCGCACGCGTCGACTCGTAAATGCTTGTACTCGTGCGATTCGCAGGCGAGCGGGCGTTTTGAAAAACTCTGCCGAAAATCCACTTTCCCAGGCATCCTCGTCAAGCTTGAGCTTTCGCTTTTTTATCGGTTATCGAAAAATGAGGGCAGCCCAGGCAGCGGCAAAGCCCGTAAAACGGCCGTTCGGCCGAAGGGAAAACTGCGGGATAATGGGATTTACGAGGGAAAAAATCGAGCTGGAAATGCAAAAGCATCGGCGAGCGCGCCTCGGAAAACCTTGGGCTGAGGGGGAGAAATAACCAACGCTGGTCCGATGCCTGCGCCAGTTCGGATGGCAAGGCTGGCGCGCATATGGGATTCGCGGGAAACGAGCCGGAACGGCTCGGATAGCATAATAGGCACGTAGCGGGGCTTAGCCGAGGGCATAGACGCGCGTTCGCTACGCCAGGCAGTTACGCAATCTCTTTTCGTCCGGTCGCACGCGTTAATACCCGCGGCTGCGTAACGAGGCCGCCTAATTCCAGCTCTACGCTACAGCTCGTCGACTCGCTCGAAGCTCGACGCCCCCTGCTGCCCTCGGGCACATTCATCCGAGGCTTTTTTCCATTTTTACATTCCTTTTGCCCCTGTCGCTCGTGAAAGGCGATCCCTACGTCGCGGAATTACTAGAGTCTACCGCACTTCATTAAAGCCCCCCAAGAAGGAGGAGGATCCAGACGAGAAGAACGCCGGGCGACTCGACGAGTGCGAAGAAATGCGCGGGCCTAGGGGGTGGCGGGGCTGAAGGTCGAGACGGGGGGAGAGAGAGCGTGGCCCGAGGGCTCCCAGCGCCCCGAGCTCTGGATGCTGATTTTTCTTCTGTCGTGCGGCTCACGTACGAGACTTGCTGTCCCTCTGGCCGTGCCCCCTCCCTGCCACGTCGTCCCGTGAAACGTGGCGAGAAATTTTGCCGGCAGATAAAATTGTGCGTGAGCGAAAGGGGAAAAGGGCTGGAAACGCGGCGGCGAGAGGAGTCGGCTAAAGTAGAAGGACTCCCGGAGCCCTTGACTGCCTGATATATGAGAGAGGGCAAAAGCAGCCTCGAGACCCTTTTTTCCGAGAGTACAATGGCTGGAGAGCCAAGCTCAGCAAAAAGAAATGTACTTTCCTATTTATTTCCGAGATGTATAAATTTTCGCCTGAAATGCTTATGTATCTCGCGAGAGACAGACAGACTGAGTAGACGGGATCGCGTGATCTCGAATAAAATTGTTAATTGATTTGCTAATAATGGGAGAGTCGGGCCAGGGATGGGAGGGGGGCGGGCTCGGAGGAAAGAGGAGTGCCTCTCTCATTCGGCTGTACTACTTGAGTTTCGAGCGAACCGACAGTTTAACTAAATCTGTTGTTGACCGCTCTACCGAAGTTTCGGCAAAGTAAATCGAGTTTGATTGCTCTAATCTCGCTAAGCATAACAGTGTATCTGTGGAAAACAACTTAATGGGTTTTGCTTGTTAAACGATACCGCTTTCCATACGCTTCTACAACTGCTCGCTGCTGCTGTCTACATGTGCTCTGGTACAAGCGCACGGGAAACGAGCAAAAAAAAATTCGAAATTCCACGAAGCTGTAGCAAATGGGGAGATGGGTCGGGAAAGATAAAGCTGAGAAAGAAAATTTAAAAGCGCGCAGTTCACACTGGGCGAATCTCGCCTATGAATTATGCGAAATTAAAAAGTAAAAAGAGGCCGTGCTTCGAAAGGAAGGTAGTATTAGGCAAAGTGGAAGTGTGCTCTCGCGGCGAGTCGCTAAAAGCCGCCGTGTGCGCCAGACACGTGCGCCGCTTTCAAAGCCGAGCATATCCAGCGCTCCCTTTGCCCCTAGCGTCAATTAACAAATACTCGCCGATCTTGGACGAAAGCAATTTGCCCTTACTGGCCCTCGAGGGTCTAGCATAACGAGTTGCCATGGTCGCTTTTTATTTGCTCCCTTTAACGCTGCCCCTCCCCCAACGTGCTGAAATCCACTCGGCCCCGGCAAGTATTCACGAAGAAAATCTCAACGCGCACTGCTGCTGCTGCTGCTGCTGCTGCTGCTGACGAATGGCCGAGTGCATCCTTTTTGTTTCCATCCTTCCCCCTCCGTCAGCGTCGATTTATTTCCGAGGACGCGCGTGCGCTGCTGTTCCTCTCTACGCCGCGAGTGAGTATTTTTTTACTCGCTTGTTACTCTCTCTCTCTCTCTCTCTCTCTCTCTTCGCATCCGCTTTTTATTCGCGACTGTTCGAGACAGTTTGAATTGTTCTTTTCAGCTCGTTTGCCTCCACCCATCGACAATGCTCGGAGAAATGCTTAATTGTGGAAAATTGCATAGGAGCAGCGGGACGAGGGGATGGGCTGGGGGTAGGAGGTAACGGACTGGGTTGTTGCCGCCGGCTCCCGCGAGGCTTTATCGTTTATTATTCGAATGGGGAATCGAATTAAGCGGCGGACGTGCGCTTTTGTCCAGCCGCGTCCGAATTATTTTTCGAATTTTCCGGCAACCGTTTGTCCCGTGAGCCCCACCCTATACTTGAATGGACTTGCTAGAAGATACACATGCATTAAAAATATCTTCTTCGCATATTTGTTTTAATTTTCTCATGCAGCAACTATTTAATAATGCAA
>JAPYYQ010000184.1:0-32535 GCA_030522585.1 Anagyrus pseudococci | reverse complement strand
TTGCATCTTCATAATTTACATTTATTCATTATTTATAAACGGTAAAGTCCTGGTGTTATTGAAGTCCTAGTGTCATTAAAGTTCTGACTTTACCGTTTCTGCGCAGGAAACGGTAAAGTCATTGAAGTCCTAGTGTCATTAAAGTTCTGACTTTACCGTTTCCTGCGCAGAAACGGTAAAGTCCTGGTGTTATTGAAGTACTAGTGTCATTAAAGTTCTGACTTTACCGTTTCTGCGCAGGAGAAACGGTAAAATTCAAATTTTCATTGATCATACGGCCATCTTGGCCGTATGACGTCAGCAGTTATATTGCCAATTTACGCTACAGCGCTGCATTATCAAACATTTGAAATTGCAAAGTAATATATTTTTTAAAAATATACTTCTCTAACTAGGCACGTTTCATACTTTTTTTTTTCGAGTACAAGCATATTGTAACAGTGTCCCAGTTTTCTTTCATAAAGAGGAATAAGACTCAAAAGAACGTTAAACATAATCACCTGTGCTTTGAGAAAATCTTTCCACAAAATATCTCTTCTACCGAGAGTTTACGTTGGGAACACATGCGCTGCTGAAATGTACACCGCATTTAATTAAGACAATTCAAGTACGCTTACGTAGAGTGACGAAAAAAGCGCATACGCGAATTTTAATCATAAATTATCACTAATATCTTATCTAGCTAATTAATCACTCGCTAAGCATTACAATATATACTTCGGTCTCGCAATGACGATCAATCCGACATAATTTTAATTCAGGGAGTAGCATTAAAAGTCTAAATCTCGGCGAAACATCAGGTACATCATCATCAAAAGACGTTGGTTATTCTAGTGGAGGGACGGTCGGTAGAAGAGAGAGAGGGGGGTGTGGGGGCTCTATGCAGAAGAGAGAGAGGGAGAACCCACACAGAGAGCAAGTGTCTATACACAGACGAGCTTTAAGGGTAGGTCTGTCCCCTTGCCACTTCTGTAGGCCACGCAGTGCCGCATCGTAGTAGCAGTACAGCAGCCGGCACGTACTCTTGCACATCCGGCAAACGAGGACGTTTGACTCTCCGTCCATTCACGGCATTCATCCACTCAGCCAAGTAGTTCCTTAATTAAACTCGGGAGATCGTCGTTGACGGAGAAAGAGAGACGGGGGAGAGAGAGAGAGAAAAAAGGACATCCCCGTGGCGGCGGCGTCTCTTCTCGTGTGCGGCATTACGCGAGAGAGGTCCCTTAGCCCCCGTCCTACAGTCGTACAAAACGCATAGAAGAGACGGCGACGACGACGCTGGGAAAGTGAAACAGCGAAGAGAGCGCGGCGCACGCGGAAAAGAGAGAACAGAGAAACAGACTCTCTCTTCCTCCCTTGCTCTCTTTCTCTGTGGAGGAGAGTATACGCCGGGCGTCGTCCGCGTGCCGCTTCTTACGGCCACTTAATTAAGGCCCGGACGAGCGGCCTGTACAAGCGAGCCGTCGGGATGAATTACGCGCGAATGGCATAATTGTGTAGCGGCAGGTAGCCCAGGCTCATCTCTCTCTCGGCGCGCCAATGTCTCGGACACCGCTCCCAATTATCTTTACGCGCCCCTGAACACCTAACTCTCCGCCGGGCTTCCGATGCGCGCACGGACTTTGTTACGCCCCCCCCCCCTTAACCTGTCGCTGCCAAAGAGAGATCTCTCTACCCCGAGCCAATCATACCTACTCGCCTTTTGCTGCTTTGTTTTTACTTTATTTTCCTTTTTTTCTTTCTTTCTTCTGCTTCTTTATTGCTGACTGAACGATTTTTGGGCTTGGATGATTGAAAACTAAACTACTTTTGGAAAAGGCAGGGGAGCACACAGTGCTCGGGCTGGGTAAATATAGTGGAATAAGGTTAAGGACAATATGGGGTTTTGAAATGTAGTTTTCTGAAAAGGTTCTTTTCTGTTATGGTACAAAATTTTAATTTTAAGCAAGTGCCAAATTTGTTTTACGGAAATGTGTTTTTTCTTTTGTTCTCTTTTTATGAGAGACAAAGTATCTTGTCAAGTGGGATTTTTCTCAAGTACGTAATAGAGTAATCTCTAGTATTTCGTCAGTCTCGAGAACAGACCATTTCTGCTCGCCCGGTAAGTGGCTTAATCTTTACTCTCATATTTGAAAAATTTTATTCATATATTATAAACGAGAAAAACTGAATAAAATTGCAGAACAAGCAAACTATTAAACGATTACACAAAACCCATGTACTGCCCGACAAAATCAAAATATAATAATTTTTACCAAATATTCCCAGATTTACAACTGGCAGTCCATATACGCGTCTACGTCTCTTCGGGTACAAAGCAAGCGTTTTCGCGAAAGCAGCAACAGTAGTGAAGCGTTGATGGCCACAAGTGCCGTCCATAAATTTTCCGACGAGAAGGGGGGTGGGTGGCGGGGAGAGGAGTGCGCGGAGAATGAGAAACTCGCGGGCACACACGCGAGCGCACCAACTGGTCGAGTCGATTAAAACACAAAAGTTACCAGCCATCGCTCTTCCTACGTTACGTATACGCGCCGCGTGCATATTCATACGGCACTCGTGATAAAGTTAGCGAGCGCAAGGGAGCACACAATGCACGCTGCTTCGGTGCCCTCCACCCCCCTACCACCCACCTTCCTTCCACCCTCTCCGCCACGCAAGTACGAGTTATTAAATTATACGGCTTTCCTTCGCGCCCGTGTTCGGAGCTTGTCGGCATGCCGGCCGATGCAAAAGTGCGCTGGAGAGATGTAGTCGTGATATAACCTGTGCCAACAGTCGTTGCTTTTTTTTTCATTTCTTTTCTTCCTTTTTTTCCAAGTTCGACGACCGGACGAATGATGACCTGGCGAACGAACCAATTATTTTTCCTCCCTCGAGCCCCCGTGCGCATTGCACACATCGCGTGAGCTTGCGCAATTGTTTCGACTGTACGCGGAGCTCACTGTTACATTTTCTTAGTTATATATCGGCTTCAGCGATAGATCAAGCATTTTTTTTTTCGTTCTTTTTATAGAAAATTAAAGTTGCAAAAGTACTTTGTATTGTAAAATGAGTTTAAATAACATTGAACCTGAGCGACGAAACGTTGGAATGGCGAATAATAGAAAAGCTTTTCGAAGAAGCTCAGAAAGGAGGCGAAAAGCTTTGCTCGTACCTGCGAGTGATAATATTTGAGGATAATAGCAGGTGAGCAATATCAACACGCCGAGCGCGTTTCACAGAGAGCGAACGCAATTCCGCTAAGTCAGAACAAACAGATTTGCAATCGCTGATAGGAGAAGTGGGGAGGGAGGGACGGGGGGTGGTCAGAGAGAAGGGCACGAGAGTGGGCGGTCTGGGGGGGCACAAGACGCTTTTGGTATGTGCTATTGACTATGATACCACTGTAAACAGGCTACTTGATCTGATAGCGCATGGATGTCCTAATGGTGACACTAATGATCCTCTTGCCACCTCGTTTAACGCATCGATGCGCGTCTCTCTCTCTCTCTCTCTCTCTCAAACGCTTACTTGTGTACCAATACGCGAGCTACAATGTACACATTTGTCTTCGTAACTTTTTCTCATCGCGTTGCAGCGGTGTCCGATAAGCATCATCCCCAGCGGCATATACGTGCTCGTTGCAATTATTTTTATCTCTCGGGATGTATCTGTTATTACGTTTTCAAGCGAATAAAAGCGTTCGAATGTAAGTTGATTCTTGTAACGTGGTTATCGGATGCATTCATATCGGGAATCGAGAAAGTGTCGTCGTCTGCGTTTTGCCACAGAATCAGTTTTACAGGATTATCGACGCTTCGCTTGCAATGCGATCAATTCAATATTTGATTGCGTTGTTTTCGTTTTGTTTTTGGTTTTGATAGCAATTAAATCCCAAGGAATTAAGTTTAATTTAACATAAATATTTCTTTGATGCAAGAGGACGATAATCATTGCAAAATTTCCTTACTCATCGTGACTGACTTGCAAAACGAGTCGCTAAACGAACGGCAAATCGCTGCTCGCCTTTTTTTTCGATCACAGCAAGAGCCGAGGCCTGTCACAAAGAGTCTAAGCGTCGATCGTTGACGCATAATTGAGGAGACTTGGCTCTCCCTCGGCGACACTCACACACACACACACACACACACACACACACACGCGCAGACCCCAACCGGGGAGCTCGAGAGCTCTATCAGCGTCTTTTTACGCTGTGCGGCTCATCTCCGCTGCTTTATTGCTCTCTTTATTGTTCGCCCCAAGGGGGGGCGTCTCTCGCAGCAACCGCGCGTGTATGTCGAACACGCGACCTGCCTAATGCATAAAAGAGACTCGCCGCCGGGCGCGTCTACGTGCGTGGTGATCCTAAAAACAAAATAAAACGCCGAGCTTACACGGGAAAGCTCCCTTTGTCCAAGTGTCTTTCGATCCCTCCAGGATTCTTTCTCCTCGGCTGGCATAAAATTATGCTCACTTGCGGTGTCTCGCGACTACTAGCGCCCGGGAGCGAGTGAGATGCGCTTATAGCGGGCTAGGCAGGGTAGAAAAGGCATATAGCCACAGTGGAAAGAAGGGAGAGTCGTTGCCTTTGACGCGGAGCGAGGCTCTCATTAAAATGCGAGAAGTTTATTCAGATCTTCGCGCGAACCGCCTTTTTTCCTCACCTCTCCACCGCCTACTCCCTCCGACTTTATCCACTTTTTAAAAGCAAAGGGAAAACGGGCTCTTTTTATTTTTGTTTGCAAATTTTTTTCCACCCCCACTCACCTACGTGGATGTAGAGAGGGATCTTGTGAGACAATCACGCTGAGGGGAGCTTATGTTCGTTGTGACATCGGCTTCTCGGCTCACTCTCTAGATGTTTCAAGAGTATCCACTTTGAGGGAATACCTTACTCGTATACATAAACAGCTCGAGATTAAATGAACATTTTTGAGAGTGAATAGAAAGTTACGCGTAGAATAACTGTGAGTAGGCAAATATCAAAGCTTGTTGTACCAATAAAAAATAATGAAAACCTATTATATGAATATTTTTCAAACGATCTTATTTAAAGTCTGTAGAAAAGATTCTACAGGTTCCTTTTACTTAAAATAGCTCATTGAATTTTCAATCAATAGCCTTAAGTCTCGTTTAACTACAATAGAATCGAATAAAATCTCATTATTCAATTTTGAAACGGTAAAAATAATAAAAGCTAACTTTAAATAGAATTATTACATTATATCCCATAAAATATTCATCGATTGAAAATCCAACAATAACTTATAGATCGAACAATGCTTTAAAAGCCGCATAAAAAAACAATGGATTGAAAAATCCTTGTAATTCCAGCGCAAATTAATCTAACGACAATCTCAGCGAGACAAAAACGTTTTGTGTGCTTGCGAATGAAAACAAACGAGAGGGAGGGAGAACGGGGAGAAAGATAGAGACTGGGTCAATAAGGTAGAAACGCGGTCGTGAGGAAAGAGAGGGAGAAAGAGAAAAGCTCGTCATGAGGGCAAAGTGGGGAGGGAAAAATGAAGATGGACGGAGGCCGGCGGCGTAATAAAGGACGGCGGATAAAGCGAGGCGCGACAGAGCAACGACCACCACCGCACACGCTGAGAGCGTGAAAACGCGGACAAAGCCACGGTAAAATGACGAGGGGGAGGGCAAAAGATGCGCGGTTAAAAAGTCGCTCGGCAGAGCTGCAAACTATGTGACGAGGAAACGCGCATGCTGCAGCCGGCGCGAGAATAGGGTTACGTTATACACTCTCCGGGCGTGTACGCGCGCACGCCTGTACGAGCTTGAATTATTCAGGGGGGACTCGAGGGTCGCTTGGAGCAATCGATCCCACGGGCTTGGGCGCAAAGCGTCGCCGATGGTTTGGCTAAAAGCACAAATTTCGGATACACCTGTGATTCGATTTTCTTTTCTGAAGAGCTTGCGGTAAATGCGTAAGGTGAATAAATGATTAGAATGAAAGCTCAGACTGATGTTGTTAGAAGGATCGATTTTTATAATTACGTAGACTCGAAAATGGGTAATTATGATAAAGATCTATTTTCGATCGGCGCTATGTAAAACAATACTTGGAAATTGGATTTGTTTCGATATCCTTTTAGTCGAAGATGATCGTTATTATATTCTCTGGTATAAATAGCACATAAGTCGATGGATCGATTTTATTTTAATTTGCCATCAATATCAAGAGTCGAAGCGATGAATAGCTCTTGATACGGCACATACTGCATGCGTAATGCGGCAGATTCTCCACTTTGCTTTATTCTCCAACGAAACGTTCGACAATGAAAAATGCAGAATTTGCTGTATTTCAAGTCAAAACATCGATTAATCATGCCTCAGCTTGTCTCGGGCTAAATATCTTTTTTTTATACACGTACGATTGAGACATAATTTTTATTATGCATAATAAAGTATTCATATAACATCCATAACGTCATTACACATACTCGAATTTCCCTTTACAGGCAATTACTTATTTACTCAAAATAAGCACGAAAATTAAAACCAACAACGCGAATCGGCCAATGTCAATAAATAACACATATATAAATCATACAGCTAAATGCATCGTTTATATAAATTAAATAAACGCTGTAAATTCGAGCATTTAGGCAAACGAGCGTTAACGAGGAAGCGCGGGAAAAACGACTTCTGCGAACGAAAGAGTACACGCGGGTGTTTGCTCGTCAGGTCGGAAGCGAAAAAAAAGAGCGTCGCACGTAAATTAGCCTCTCTCTCTCTCGGTACGGCGAACGCGCTTATATAGAGCGCGCGTGAGTCAAGCACACGTCGATTGGCTTCCGTGAGTCACCATAAAGCTACTGCACAGCCTGAAATCGCTGTCATTAGATCGATCAACGGCGCGCGCGCGAAAGAGAGAGAGAGAGAGAGAGCGCGCGGGGGCGCGTGCCTTTCTTGCGCCGGCACGCGAAAGCTCGTCTTTCTCTTTTTCGCGGCTTAGACTCTCCTTCGACGATTCGTCAGCCGAGTCAGCTGTTTGTTGTTGCTGCGAACTTGGTCGGATCTCGATAGTACGGGTTTACCGATAAGATACAGCAGAGTGTGATACGAATTGTACAGTTGTAATGATACATTGTTTCAAGGATTAAGAGAGCTTCGCGTGATTCTATCGACAATGTTTTATCTTTTTAGTTATTAAAATGTTGTTTCGTAAAGAAAAACGATAATTTAAACGATATATCGACAAGAAAATAAAATCTATTGGAAACGGCTATTTTAAAAGCTTTCGTCTTTGAATTTCATAATACCAGTATTACGTGCCCATTGGAAATGTATAGGAAAAATGGGAACCGATAGCGAAGTAAAAAAGAACGAAGGTTGAAAAATCATAAAAATAGTCGTTCTTCACACTTGGTTTAAAAATAAAAACTTAAAGAAGTCTCTTTTTCCAATCTGCTACGGTAAAAAAAAATACAAAAACTACGAAATTTCAAAAATTCACGTGTAAGCATTTTCTAATCGACAGCAAGTAAAAAAGAAAACATAAAAATAAAAGTAAATGGACAACGCTTACGAATCGCCCTCTCGCAATGATAACACGCTGATAAGTTAATAAACGCGCGCGCGTGTGCCGTATTCACCGGGGCACGCGACATGCAAAAAGAGAGCAGGGGGAGAGCTGTCAGTCCCTCTCCACGAGAGCCAAGGATGAAGGATAGATAGAGAATGAGAGGGAGCCGACTCCGGCGTCCGGCGGCGCCGTAGGGTGAGTTTTGAAATTGAAAAAGACCATTTCCTTGAGTGCACTCGGGGAAAGCGAAGCCTCTCTCGGTGTGGCGTCTCTGCGTAAGCGCCAGAAGGTTGCGAAACACTTTATCGGATGCTATAGTACAGCCCGGAGGGTGGCGAGGAGAGAACAGAGAGGAGGAGGAGGAGAGGGTATAGCCCTTCGCGCGCCGCGCGCGCACGCGAAGGTGCGAAGGGGGTTCTCCCAGCCCATACATGCCGGAGTAATATCGTGTGTACGCATAGGTGTGCGTACGTGTACACGCGTAGGCGAGAAGGAGAGAGCCGCGGGCGCGGGAGAAAGTGGCAGGTCGGATCGGGAAAGGATGCGCGCGGGAGTGCTTCGCGGCGGCGGCGGCGGCGATCGATCGGGAGGCTCCTTCGCGTGCCTGCGTCGCCAGTGGAGGACCGCGGGGGAGATGGCGGAGAGGAGCTGCGGCCGGGAGGAAAGCCGGCCACGGGAAGCCGACGACGACGACGACAGCGGCGCAGCCGTGCGTTGACCCAAGCAGCGGCAGCGGAGAGAGAGTGCGTTTCTCTCTCTCTCTCTCTCGCGGCTTGCTGGAGATAAAGAGAGAGAGAGCTCCTCGACCTCAATGTCGGCTGGAGCGCTCTTCTCGTACTTTGTATTGACCCCGATAGTACCGCCCGACGCGTCCTGGCCGAGTTAATGCTTCCGCTAAAGACGCTACGGGATATGTACCCGTGTTCGCTTCCCCTCCTCCTCACTCTGCCCTCACTTCCCTCTTGCGCTTGGTACATTCTCGCCAAGAACGAGCCTATCCGTGTATTTCAAATTTTCTTTTTTTCGCGATACCATGTACACACATTGGCTTTTTCTTTTTCTCAATGATACGGAGCTCTAGATAGACGATACGGTATCGCCAACTCGTCATGTCAAAGGAAAATAATTTTCGAGGTGAATAATCGTGCTCGTGGTTGAAACGTACAGACGTATGATTTTAACAACTTGAAAATACCTTGAAAAATCCGTACACCCAGATGCATGATTAAACGTCATTTCAGTGCATTAACGGCAGAATATTTTATCGCAGCTTCTATTTGTTGCAAATAGAAGATATCGAAGGTAGACGGAGAGTTTTAAAATTAAAAACAGGTTCGAAATTGCGGCTAAGTGATTTTACATTAAATTAGCCGATTAAGCCTCCTCGACGCTTACTCGAGAGAAAATAGAAAAACAAAGAGTCAATCAGTTTGATCGTATTATAGACACGAATCATCCCCCCCGTTCCCCCCCTGAAGCACCACGAATGACCAGCGAAAAATGTTGATTCCTCAAGAGAGAGAGAGCTAGACAATCAAGTCGCAAGTTAAAATAATCGATCGGCCTCTCAGTGGGATTAGCCCTTTCAGAGCCTCCCTCTCGAAACAAATAATCCAAAATGAACCACGCCTTTATGAGCGAAACAAATGGGCCAAAGTGTATAAGTAGCGCGCTTGTGGGAATCAATAGAAATGAGAAAAAAGTCCAGAGGGAGAGAGAGAGAGTGAGAGCAGAGCCAAGGGGGGGAGGGCGGATCGAAAATTGGAGCAAACTGATAACGCGCACTCCAGAGCTCGACTCTCTCTCTCTCTCTCTCTCTCTCTCTCTCTCTCTCTCTCTCTCTCTCTCTCGGCCGCTCTAACCTCAATAACCGTGGAAAACGATGCGGTACGTCGTCCAGCTAGTCGGACAACAAAGCCGCCGAGAGTGGAGAAAGAGAGAAAGCTCCGGAGTGCTAGGCAGCCGAGGAGCGTGTAATTAATCACGCGCGGCCGTAGCGACCACGGGGACGACGTTTCACGTCTGTCAGACTGGAGCCACCTCTCTCTCTCACACACACGCGCGCGCACACGGAGACAGACACGCTCTCTCGCGCGCGCACACCCGTTGCTCCGATGCCGGCCCCGCCCGGATAGGGATGCTACCTAGGGCTGACAGGATGCTGGAAAGAGGGAGGCAAAGGGATTGACAAGCTGGGGGGACAGCGGGCTGGTGTTGATAGGTGAAAGCGAGGGGAGAGGGGGGGATGCACCCACCTTGCCAGGGGACCGCTTCTCCTGGCGCGCTGGCCGAGTATCTTCTCGACGACGGCCACGTTGCCGCCGCGCGCCGCCTCGAGGAGCTCCTGGTCCTTGCCCATGGCCCCATTCACCTGCTGGCTCGCTTTCTGCTGGCCTCTCTCATCGTCTCGAGGGAGACGCTGCGGCTCTCGACGGCGGCTGTAGGCTGCTACTGCTTTTAGCTTCTGCTGCTGCGGGCCGTGCTACGGCAGCGCCTTGGGCGCTCTCTCTCTCTCTCTCTCTCCTGTCTCTCCGCAGGGGCTTTCTCGCACACACCGGGAGCTCTCCTTCTCTCTCTTCTCTCGGGGCGTAGGCGGACGCCGCCGCCTGCTTCTCGGCTATTCCTCTTGCTCGCGCACTAGGCAGACGCACTGGCTCCGTACCCGGGTGGCTCTCTTTTTTTCACGAGGAGAGGCGCGCCGCGAGCGCGCGCCTTTATTCCGCGAGCGAGGCCCTCGACGGCCAGCACCGTGTTTTACTACGCGATTTACTCGAGCTGGCGGCTTTCATTGATCGCGCCGTGGCCATCTTGGCCCGCCTGGGGCCGACAGCAGCGCTCCCGGCCGGCCGAGCGGCGCACTGAGCGGCCCGCGCCGCTATACGTGTAAGCACGTTTATAAACACACGCGCCCGACTGGACTACTCGCCCGAGTGTGGGTGCACGCGGGAAATCTGCCTACGGAGGAGCTGTTGCGGGGCCTCTACCTCTCTCGCACTAGTTGCTCCGTAGCGTGCTAACGTTATATTTTACTCGGCGCACACGACACACTCTCGGCGATAAGATCGCCGCACCGCTGCAGTATGTAGATGCTTGATATTGATATACGCCTTCGACTTTGAGCAATTTTCCAGGTAATTCCCTTGCTGTATAAAAATGAACTGCAGTGAGTCGGCATGCGCGTTTCTACTTTGACGCGTTTTCTGCGGAAAACTTGGACGTCCTGGTATGTTCTTGGTAAAATTGAATTTCGGCTTATTTCGGATCAGCTGATTAGGACTGCTATCCGATAAATCGGAGCAGAAGAGAAACTTATATGTGCACCAAGGAGTACACCTTTCCGAGTTAAACTGTCAATGTTTTGATGCCAAGTCTGCGTGCGGTCGAAGGATGACTCAATTCATGATTTATCATTTTCTTTATATTTGCGTAGTCTTTATCTAAGCGAGATAACGTTCTATGTTTTGTGGTCTGTGTATTTATAGATGCGTTATTTTGACGCTCCAATGAACAATATTCTTAGTAGTTGGGTATTTTTAAAAAATTATTTTTCAAAATTCTTCACAACTGGAAAGTAATTACTCATAAACGTTATGTAAATCATTTAATATGTGAAGAATAATTTTCTTTCATTTTTTTTTCTCTTGTTACGTGACTCAAGGAAAAACATTGATAAATCACGAAATAAAAAATTATCTTTTCGAAAGACTTTTTAATTTGAGAAAACCTGCGATCAACTGAAGCAAAATTATTAATAATGAAATATTATTTATATTTCATCACGTTCGAAATTTTTTTTTCTACTCCAACGACAAATTCAAATTTCTCATTCCATATGCACACGACAGTTGATAATATTCGAAAAGTCAAACGTCAAGACTTGAAAAAGATTCATATGTAAGCCCTCAATGATCGAACAATAGCTTTATTCTTTAATTCTCTTCAACAATATCCTCCTCCGTCAGTCAACCTCTTTCCAATCTCATTACTCCGCATTATCAGCAGACAAACACCCACACAGACGCACAACAACGAAGACCTCTCCCTCTCGCTTTCTCTGGCTGGCTTATCAAATTTCTGGCGCTGGCGCCGCGCGTAGTGAGAAAGAGAGAGAAAGAGAGTTGTTCCACGACGTCACGCGCGGCCGGTAATATCTTCCCTACGCGTCGCGATGAAAGCTTCCGAAAAAATGATTAGAACGTTTTGCGTGATCTCGCCGATCCAGTTTTTGGCAATCCTCCTATTCGCAGCTTCCTACACGGCGGTCGAGATATCGCCGACGATCCTCCAAGTATCAGGTAAACTTATATCTAACCTCAAAATGTATCCGGCGCTTCTCTGTCTCACTGCGTTGTTTACATCCTTGCAAGTGTATGGATAAGCTTAGCTTTGTGATTTTATGGATTAGCAAACATGTTTTTGAGTCTGATATGGAGATTTGGATATGCTGATGATTCACATTCATGATGGGTTTTTTAAAATTTGATAAAGCCTATTGTGTCAAATTCAAATTTTTAAACTTGAATCTTAATTTGGTGAAGAAAAACAAATATTGATATGATAACGTCTTCTGTAATTTATTACCTGATTACTGTTCTTTGCAGATGGCAAAGTTGTGCTAATGTCGTTAAGCTCTTACAATACGTCGGATGAGGAAAACCAAGCATTTACACAGTTAGTTACAATAGACAAAAGTGTTGGTTTTGAGATCCAAGTCAACGACATACCTGCGGAAGTAGCCTTTGTGATAGTACAAATTCATTCTTATTTGTACAATACGTCTATGTCATATGCCAAGACTTTTCAAAAAAAAGAATCAGGAAATGTTGTAGTTGGTACTAATATTGGACTTTTTGTGGAGACTGATAAACTTCAGTCGGTGTCAGTTTATGCAACAAACGATAATGATTTTCAAATTGGAAGTCTCATAGCTGTGGTAGCATACAAACATGTTGGTAAGTTTAAATTAAATTGTAATTTTATACAATATCTAATAAAAATTGATTATGAAAAAACAATTCTGTTTTGAATAGGGAATGTTTTTAATGATACAATATTGAATTTTTATAAATTATTCAATTCTTAACAACTTAAAAAGAAAACAATAGTAAATTCTAATTCTGTTGAGTGGATTTCTATTTAAGCTCAACTTTTATCAGTATTAAAGTTAAACAAAAAACAGTAAAGTTAAACGTCAATATTGTTTCACGGTATCTCGAACGATAAAACGATAAGCTAGTTATTCGCTAATTCCGTGTCGGTGTGCCGGCTCCGACCAATTAACGCAAGTATCATTGGTATTATAGTAACAAGAACTCAATTAAATTCTTTTCGTAAAAGATATATCAACTAAATAATACGTATAAAATTCGAATATTGCAAAAAAAAAACAATGATAACGAATTCTACTCGAAATAAATTTCCAAAAAAAATTAAAGACTATGTTTCACATCTAATCCCTTGAAAACACAACACCCAGTAGCCAACTTAACGATATCAAGCAAAGTTACCATTGACTCCCGCAGCACCATACCCAGGCGGATGCAACATGGAATTCGAAGTCGAGAGGTCGCCATTCCAAAAGCTGAGCTACGATAACGCTACGGTGACAGTCGACGCGCAGCCGGCCTCGGTGCCCAAAATCGGGGCGTTCGAGCCGCTCTGTGAAAAATACCCGCTGCGCCACGATGCCTACCGCATGTACATGCCGGAGCAGGACTTTAGCAATGAGACTTACTTTTCGGCCGTTGCCAAGATGCTTACCGTCCGGGATATCCAGAGGAACGCCAACTTTGTAAGTGAATTTTTTTTATTTAACGTATAAAAGGGTTATTTTTTTTATTAAGAATATTCAATATTTTACAGTCGACTTCTTAAAAAAATTGAAATAATGCGAACCCATACATAAGCTTCACGCTCATAAAACTATAATTTAATTTTTTTCCCCAAATACCCTTCTACCTCACCCTTTCTTGGTCGAAACCCAGCAAGAGTAAAGAATCGCTTTCCGACTTTCTAATGTGTTCCTTTTTTTTTTTTTTTTTTTTTTTTTGTTCCAGATACCGCAGACACTGTACGGATCTGCAATGAGACGCGTGTACAGTCTCTACCCCGGAACCGGATCCGTTTACGGCATGGTAGCACGTTTCACTAATCACTCTTCCGCTTACGTTCCGATCGTTACATATGGCTGCGACCCTACGCGGACTGATTCATGCACCAATTTAAGTACGTCGGCCGAGCAGGCTAACCGAGGGTCGCCGAACTTTTTTGACAATAATGATGCGGTAAAAGGGGGGATTGACACAACCTCTCCTTTTCCATTCCCTGACGCATGAAAAATGAAGACGCTACCCGTACTCTCGAAGGAATACTTTTAACGGCTTCATTACCTTTTTTTGCCTTTTTTTGTAAACTCGTGACTGAGGCAAACGGAACATCATTATTGATTATTGTCAAACTCGTTCGATGTACTCCTTGTATACATCCAGTAAATTCTCACACTGTATTAATCTAAATATTTTTTTCCCTACAGCGACGCCTTTTGCTAAAGTTTTGTGTGCATTGAGCTTTTTCTTAGGCCTTTTAGTATCGATGCGTGGCTACTACTATTTCAAAATATCAATGTTCCTCGTAGGAATGGCTCTTGGCGGCTACATCGGTTACGTAACTGGCAGTGCAATGAATACGTTTTCAATCGAAGGTATTTTAGAATATTTCCATTGTGCAAGTTATTGTTTGGTTGAAAAACGGATGATGTTAAGTAAACACGATGTTTTCAGGTACCATTATGACGGCGATAGTCTTCGGTGTGCTTACAAGCTTAATTTGGCTACTTTTGTGGCTGACCCTCAGCAGTCCATTGCCATCTCTAATCCTCTCAAGTCTGACACTCGGCTCATTCTTCTTTTACATTTTCTACTTCACAATTCCAGGTACGAGCGTCCGCAGCATCAAGAGAAATACATCAAATACATTAAGAAAAGAAAAAAAAAAGAAATTTCCGTTTCAACGGACATGCTCGAGTGTTGCCCAACTTCTCTTGTATTTTTCTCCGACAGAAATACCGGGGAGAGGGGGGGTCGAAGGGACGAGAGGCTGCGTTGCAAATTATAGGAAAATAATGAAAGCCAGCTTAAAATGTGGCTGAGCCCCCCCGTACGTTTGGGGTGAGCAAGCGAGAGAGAGCTAAACTAGAGGGAGAAAGAGAAGGAGAGAGAGAGAGTCGGCCGGAGAAAGAATCGCGCGCAACCCCGAAGTTAGTGCCCGGAGTTTGGTGAAGGGATGAGTTTCTCTCCGCACGCGGTCCCCCGTCGCTCGAAGCCTCTATCAACGCTGCTCACTCATGTGGAAACTCTGCTCGCCGTCGTCCCCCCTGCCCCTTCCTCCTATCTCCCGCCTTTCTCACCATAACGTCGCCGTTCCGACTTTCTCTCCCTCGCCCCTCTCCCGATTTCACACAGCCACCCTCGCCAAAGGCAAGTTTGCTCCACAAGCGTTCCCCGTGCTATATGCGTATAAGCATAGCGCTACCGAGGAGAGTAGGCCGCTTGCAGGAGGAAGAGACTCCATGACTCCACAGAACGCCGCGACTCCCGAAATCTCGCATTTACCTAATTGTGCCCCTATGTATTTGTCCGGCACCCACGGCCCATTCGCATTACACGCTCCGATTGCAGCCAGTACAGGAGAGGCTGGCGCATTGCGCAAAAGTATGATCAATCTGTCCAGCCGGTGCTGTTACTGGCCCTCTCTATCTCTTCCGCCAGGGCAATATATTTCGCCGAAAGCAGATTGTTACACTAATTCGTCGATCAGTCGAATAAGTCGTAAAAGCGTAATTTACCGATCGATCGGTATAGGTCATTCATGCGTCTCATTTACCTTGTAAAAGAGGGCTCGATGCTCGTTCTGTTGCAGCTGGCGTGCTTTACCTCGAACTGAACTCGTACTACTGGCTGCTGTTCATTTCATTCATCGTCGTCTCGTTCCTTACCTTCAGCCTAATGCCTCTCGTAGGGAATATACTCTGCTTCACGCTCATCGGGGCCTTCGCCACAGTAGTCTCCATCGACTTCTACGGCTCTTCAAATCTCAAGTACCTCATCATTAACGGCATAAGACGCGTGACCGCCTCGAACTTCAACCTTGCGGTTGTTACACCCCCTTATCAAGACAAAGGTGAGAAGAGTTTGCAGATTGAACGAAGAACGTATTTAAATTTTTACTCAATTTGCAGATATACTACTTACCTTCTTCTGGGTCTTCCTCGTTATCATGGGTCTTTACAAGCAGTGCGCGACTAGCTGGAACCGGGCACCCTTCCCGCCCTCCCCGTCGACCTACGCCAATTCGGTCGACGAACATGCACCACTGTTGGGAGGTTAGTATTAAAACTTTGTATTGAGATAATTTTTCGAATATTACTTTACCGTGTCAGTTAAGGTATCTAATGTCCGTAGATCAAAATGTGTTTGTTTTTTAGGTTAGCAGTTTGCCAACATAATAATTTTGACTTTATTAAATTTAGTTTTTAACAAAATTAATAATATAGGACAACGCTCACGAACTATTTTTTAAAATTGTTAGATTTAATTTTTTTGATATTTTTTTCACGTCAGTAAACAATGTTTCAACTTCGAGATTTTGCAATATTTGTCAATCGAACTATAATATCTTGAAAAGCCTTTTCAACACGGGTATTTAGAGAAGAGAAAGAAATGTCTGTAACTCCAATCGTCCAAAATATTTTTTTTTCGAAAATTTCCGATACGTTACCTCGTGACATTAAGCTTGTACGCTTAAGTTTCGCTCTTGAACATCTAAAATATCCGTAACAACTGTACTAGGTCGACGATACAGAATCAGGCAGAAGTCCATCTACAACGGCTCGCACTACCAACGCTACGATTTTTGAGCTAAAGATGACAATGTGATGACCAATACCAAAGTATGTGAGTCTGCCGATGATTCATTTTTCTCTCTTGATAAAATTGATATTTTTAAAGAAAAACTTTACTGTGCGGTCAAAAAAGTGTCGTGCAGTTTTTTTTATTACGCCATGCATCGCAAAAATGGTGATGATGACTGTTAAAGTATAAGTGATAAGTTTCATAAGTGCCTTGGAGATGCCTTGAACAAAAGTATTTTTATACAGTTTTGCCAGACTCGTTTGAGTCGAGTGCGTGTTGGAAAACACGTTTACTTTTTTACATACAAATGGATATGTTAAATAATTCTTAAGCATTAGACATATGTATCTTGTGTTCTTTATTAATAATATTTTTGGTAACATGAAAAATTAAAAGAAAACAACTGAAACAAAGAAAAAAACGTTTCAACAGTGAATAATGATATAACCCATGCATATAAACATAAACAATTTTTGAAAGGATATATGTTTTTGATGGAGTATTAGAAAAGACAAGAGCCTGTTGTTGTTTTTTTTTATCTGTGAGAAAATTCCAATAACGTTTATTTTAATTCCAATTTACGCCTCTCCGCCACTCTCGACTTAGCGTAGGTTATTACAATGATTTTACGATTTGCCGTACATACGTGCACGTATACACAAACACGCACGCACGCGCGCACATTAATATACTCTTTTTTTTGTTTTCACAGTGTTATTCTCACCCTCTTCACTTGCTCTCGCTCTCTCTTACTCACTCAGTCACACTCTTTATTTTCTCTCTCTTTCTCGCCTCGCGAAATACATAATTGCCATCGCGCGCATTCGGAAATTAACACTTATTGTTGACACCTAACAATTGGTTGGTAGTTTTTTATTTTTCTTGCAATTTTTGTTTTCTTTTGTCTCGTCTAATGGCTACTACTTACAATCTTAAAGAGGTAATCACAGCAACAATATTATTCTCATTATTCACAACACTTACATTTTTTTTTTGGATTACTGCCGCGACATAATTTTATGTATATATTTATATTTATATATATATATATTATATTTTCATCTGATCGGTTTGCTTATACGTACTTTTACAGAATGGAGATTTCTTTTTTTCTTTTTTTGACTCGCTATTACGAATAATGACATGATTGGAGATTGGAGCGCGTCGGAAAGTTGCGTCGTTTAACGCTCAGCGTGACATGTAAATGTATGTATATATAGACCCCTTAAACGAATTTCTTACTACGCCGCATCGAACGAATTACAATGATTGACACTTTATACTATTTACAAGATCTTTTTTCTTCAATGTGGGTATAAAACGAACTATTTGACAATAAACCTACACTCACCGTTGTAATTTGTTTGTTCGTTTGGTTCTAGAAAAAAAAATTTTTTTTTGGAAAAAAAAACTCACGGTACAATAACGATGGTTTCGTACATAATCGTCGTCGAGAAATGCTACAGATACTAAAAATACAAAATAGCCCAACAATGCCAAGCTAAACGCTCGCCTCGATAAAATTAACCGGCGCTTAAAAGAAAGAATGAAAAAAATAAGTGGCTTGAAGCGTGCCGTCTCTTATCCGAGTAAAAGAGCAAAAATTAATCCGTTCCATTACGACGATCGAGCCGTGCCTCCGGCACTTCCTCCCCCTCCTCCTCATTACATAAACAATCGATCCTCCCAGTCCATTAAGAGCAAGTCCAAGCTGAATTCCCGAGGAAAAAGCGCAAGCGCGTCGTCGGACAGATCCGCGATAAAAAGCGATGGAAGAGACAGGGGTGGGGGGAGGGCTGCTGGTAGCCGTTGGCAAATAATTACGTACAATGAGTGCACGCGCGCGACGGCTCGTTTGCCTCGGGAAGCCTGGCCCCTCTAATTATTACGCTTAACGAGCCACGCGACACCCAGTGAGAGAGACGACTGGGGCAGAGCTATTGGTGCTGTTGCAAACAACAGCCTCGGCCCCAACAACATGCAGGCCCGATGCTTTTTTTTTTCAATTGCACATCGACGACGGCCGCTTTCGTGGCTTTTTCGTTTTTTGTCACGTTAACCTGTCCCGTATTAGATGAAAAGACGCGAATATACCATTTGCCAGCGATGGCTCTCGGAACGAACAAAAATTTGCCTATTGTGCTTTCGTGTGAGTATGCATTATAGTAATTGGAGGCGAGTAATAGTCCCCAAAAGTTGAGTTCGGTTTCATTGCGAATCTATCTGCGGGCGCGTGTACGGGGGGGCTGGTCCTGCGGACCTGCGAAACTATGGTCTTGCGTGTATTAGCACTGCGTTTATACGGTTATGACACTATAACACAACGATATTGTTACTGATTATTTATTGGCTGCGATAAAACGACGAATTACCAGTTTGTTTGTTTTTCTTTTTTTTATGTCTATTTAATCATTTATTAAGCTGATTTCAAGTACATATATTACAGTGACTGTCTTTTATGGCTGATCTCGTTTAATCGGAGTTTAATATAACACTGGCTTGTTTTACGTCTGGGTAATTATAGAAACACGAAAAAGACTATTCGTTTAGGTGTTTGACGAGAAGCGAACGCCACGACGACAATGCGACGTTCGGTTTTGCTTTTGTGTGCTCCAACTTGCTTATTTGAGATGAATGAAAATTATATAGCTGAAGATATTAATGCGGATACTTTGTGTTGGCTACGTGTTCAATTATTTTATTATTATTATTATCGTTATTGTGTGATTCAACATATATAGACTATGAGTTACAGATGCTTCGAAGTACATTCTTTGATTAACAAACGTTGACGCAGAAGCAAATTATTCGATAAAATAATATCTGTTTTCTCTTCATTCCGAAAGGCCCCATTTCAAAACGATTGCACTTTACACTGCTTTTCAATCTGAAAAATTTTCAATTTTTGCCACGCGAACTTTTTTTCAAACTCGAAGTTTCAGCAAATACGTTGTCGTACGATTAAATTTTCCTTACGATCATTACAGAGAGCATAATTAAAACGACCGATTAATTAGCCAATGAATAAATCATATAAAATCAACTTGTACCAATAAAGCGCGTTAACGTGTACACTCTCTCCTTTGCCAAACATCAAATTTAATTTTCCCGAAAATTGACAAAACCAACCGAAGCTTACAACGAGATAAATGAAAAAAGCAAACGCAAGCCAATCTCTTAAGAACAATTTGAATACTCGTTTACCGGAGTTACTTAAATAACAATACTTCCTACATACGCGACGACCCTCGTCAATCTCAAAATCCAACTGATGATCACGCTCGCACAAAAGCCCTGTACGGGCTTAGAGCGATTAATCTGCTACATATATATATATAGATCTCTCTGACACACAACCATTTGCTCTCTCTCTCACTCTCTCCCTCTCACATTAATCGACCATGTGTATTATAACGCGAATTGGGGTTGCTATTGCCGCTGCTGCTAATACTGCTGCTGCTGCTTTGATTCGATTGGGAGTGCGCGACACTTTACTCTTCGCAGCGTAATCCTCTGTCTGTCTGTGTGTGTGTCTCTCATCTGCGAGCGAATGTTTTTCTTTTCACTCGCACAAGCGCTTATGCCTGTGACCCTGAGCCCACGAATTTTCTCTGTAAGTGTATCTCCGAGTCGAGAATGAACATCGAGTGCTTAATGTGTACGTGTGCGAGTTTAATGATAACGCGAGATCATCCTTTATCTTCGTTTTTCGTTAATCGGTTAAAAGTCTATGCTTAATATGAGCCGCTTAAGCGCCCCCCTCGTATATATCTCCGTGTTATATATCCGATTGGTTATTATCGCTATTATTATTATTATATGTATAACTTTACTATTTACAATGGCGAACTCGCTTTTTTCAATTTCTTCAATTTTTCTCTTTTGTTGTTTATATTATATTAAAGTATCTCTAATATACACTAGGGTTGCTAACGTGAGTATAACAAATGCTATCTTACAGTGGTTATTTTTCTTTCTCGTCTTCTTTTTTTTTTGTACAACAACAAAGAACAAAACAAGAAAAAATTTCACACAAAGCTCTCTTCCACGATAATTCGTAAGCGTGATCGGTGAGTGATCGACTTTTTCGTAGTCGATTTAGTTCATCATTATTTCACGCTGATTTTTAGCACTTGACTCTTCCACTAAATTTATCGCTCATCGTTGCTCGACTTTGTTCTATGAAGAATGGGTTACGAAACTGGATTCCCGTATCGGTGTAAGCTTTTCGTGCATTAAAAAAAAATTATTCGAATGTGATTCTTACCTATTAATATTCCAATGCAAAAACTCTCGATTATGCATGTGTAAAAATTCTCGTTTATTACATTTTACATTCATTCAGCTCAAAGTCAAATAAATATTTATAAATCGTTGATTAAAAATTCCGCCAAATTAGACCCTCAAAGAAAATCCATAATACCCGGAGAACTTTTCCCTTGCCATCGCCACTTCCAAAATCTCTCCGTACACCGTATAAAACCGATAAAACTAAAACAGAAAATTATCGGGAAAAAATGACCAAAAGAATCGCGGAAAAGTGTACATCGAGGCAAGACGTCGCCATATCTTGGAAGCCAAGCGCGATGGCCGACACGGAAGAAAAGATCAAACCAGCACCACCGCAAATCTATACACGTATATATAGATAAGTTCATACCGAGCGTACAACAACGCCGCGCGTCCCAACGCGAAAGAGGAAGAGAGAGAGAGACGATTCCCCACGGCGAAGATATTCTCCCCTATTCCTCCCAGCTTCGCCGCCCCCTCAATTACCATAGCGCTCCTCCTTCCCATTTTCGGTGAGCTCCCTCCTCTCCCGTTTGCTCCCCCTCCTTCCCCCCGCTGCCGTTGGCCCTGCGCAGACGGCGGAGCGCCACAACGCGGCACATCGATCTCCCGCACTGAGCGACTACCGACGACGACGCCGACGACAACTGTGCGCGCGCGACTCGTCACGGGGAGAAAAGAGAGACCTGTCGTCGCCTTACTTTTCTTCATTTATCCCACCCCCCCCTGCTCCTACTCCAGTCTTACCACCCCTTACCGCTTACCGCCCGTTTTCGCTGCCGCTTCGTTTCGCGTTCTTTATTCTTTGCCAAGCTGGACGATAACGTTCGAAAGCTCTCCTTCTCCCCCGCGTCACATTAAAACGCTCCGTTATTTTAGTTGATCATTTTTACCTTTATTTGTTTTGTTTCTTTTTATGCGTAGGAATTCTTTGGTGTTGCTTTTGGCGTGCATTTTCTTCCGATCTGAGGTTAGCGTGGATTAAACTTACTTGTAGATATCATGGATAAACTTATGTTTTTTAAGAGATTTCGAACGCGCTTTTGATTTTTTTTATAGTGAATCAAATTTTAATTTTAACGATAGTAGGTAAAATAAAATTGTAATTTTGTGTTTTAAATAAACAACTGCTTTATTGTGGTTTTTTAACAAAATGTTTTTTTTTTAATGCGTGTGTACAATGTAATACTTATAAATTAACAAACTTAAAATTACTTTACGCTCACTTGTGAAATAAATAATTTTATTATGTACAGTCTAACAAGCACCAATATCTAATGTAATTATAAAGTGTGTATAAACAAAAATTTTTACACATGCAGTTCTGATTTGTAAATTTTAATCTAATACTTTATTTTTTGTTTGTATTGTATGCTCAATCGTAGAAACGTGATTAATCAATTTTGAGATCAATTATATATTCAAAACTAAACCTTATCGATTCGACGATTGCCCCTCCACACCTATCGAAGGCTTCCAAACATTTTTTTTTCTATAATTTCTATATTTCTGCTCGTGAAATAAACGACGCCACCCCATGTAAAACCAATATACATACGAAATGCGCGTCGTGCAAGCTAATGATAATCCACTTGGAAAAAAAAGAAATTAAACAAAAATAAATGGAAAATAAAATCAGTTTTAAATCGCATTTGCACATAATATCGAGTTTTGTGTGTGTGTGTGTCTGAGTGTGTATGTTTAGTGTCTCATTATCAAATCCCCATACGGTAAATATCCTATATTACACGATTGATTCGCTAATAAAGATTCGGCAACGGATCCCTTACCAAACGAACATTCGCAGAGCTGCTGCAGAGAGATAGAGCTACGCGTACTCAAGAAAACTGAGGGGGGGATCCTCGGGGCATGATAGCGCGTAGTTGTCGCACTGCTGCCGGCGCTGCCGTGGTGTTTGTTTGCTGGAAAAGTGCTCACTCACTGGCGTCGCTGGAGTTGTGGAGCGGCGTGCTGTCCGGCGTGGTGTCAACGGGCGTAGCCGCGGCGGTCCGGGTCGGGGGCGTGTGCTGCGGCTGGGGCAGCTGGCTCGGCTGGACCGGCGGCTGGATGCCGAGGGAGGCGAGGAGCTGGGGCCTCGAGCCGAGGGTCGAGCTCGTTGAGGCGGCCGAGGGCGAGGAGGTCGGCGACGGGCTCTCCTGCCCGACGAGCAGGCTCGCGGGCGGGAACCCGAAGAGCTGTGATCACTGGAGCCGCGGCCAGTAGTTGCCCGCGAGGTCCGGCGTCTGCGACGGGATTTGCACTGGCACCGACACCCCCGCCGATATCACCCCTGCAAGCACAAAGCACACAATAGGGCGAACCATCGTTGCCGCATTACTGACTCTTATGATTAGGCTTAATATTTATAGACAACAGATATAAAGTAATTTCATTATTTTTAGTTATTTGAAATTCCAATAAAAGCAAAGTCAAATCCAATGCTTATAAGTCGAGTCAGACTCAATGTATTAAATCGAGTCGATAATATTGCTCGTCGCCCATAGCTCCTCTCGAGGCATAAACGCGTGTTATACAGCGATGCGCGTCTACGGGCGGTTAAGACGATTACGCGTCGCGTGGCAATAACGCGCCAAGCAATCCGACTAGGCGCCGAATGAAAGAGAGCCATAGTAGCGCTCGTCTTTGTGCGCCTCCCCCCCCCCCTTCTCTCGGCTAAACTCGCTCTCATCCTCTTACACGCGCGTGTATACATAGTGCTCTCGAGGCTTGTCTCGCGCGTCGATCTGCACACCCGCAATCTATATGGCTACGAGGCCAAAGAAACGCCTTTCTATGGAGTTATGCGCGCGTATCGAGTGCCCTGGCATGCACGAGCGTACGTCGGGTACTTTTGACTAGCGCGTTAACCATTGGCGCGGAAAGTGAGCTAAGCTATTATTTCGATTTTTTGTAAAGATATTTTTTATGCTGTAAAGTAAAATAGAGCTGAGAGGGAGGGGTGTGTAGACACACGTGTGCACTCTTAGTCCGGCATATACAGACCAACAATTGTTTTTTTTGTTCATGCTGCAATAAGAAGAGCTCGCGTTAAAAGCGACGTAAAAACTCATTCTCGTAAAAGCTATCAATCGCGGTTATTAAATTCGGCGCTCTCTGGCGGGCGGCAAAAAACGAATTTCAAAATCAAACAACAAACGCGAGCCGGGCAGAAAAAAATCCCTCGCGCAAAATGAATAAATAAAGCAAAGACCAGAGCCGAAGTTATATACGCCGGGGCGCGCTCACTACACACAGGCACATACGCACGCGCACAAAGAGCAAATAGCTTTTGATGCGAAACGCGAGATTCGAAATACATGATCCAACTCTCGGGCGTTCAAAAAGAAAGATTTCGATTGTATCCGCCGAAGCGCGCTCCATCAGCGTAAAAAACACCCCCCCACTGCGTATACCACTGCAATAACCGACCATTTACCGGACCGGGCTTTACCTAAAAAATATTACACAAAGCATCGGCTCGTGCAGTGCGGCGCTTTTAAAAAGCAGAAAGAGCGTTTGCGGAAGAGCGAGTGAGAGGGATGACATAAACGGCGAGAAAAGGCAAAGGGCAATGATGGCCAAAGAGAAATGAGAAAGCGCGTAAACAGGCGTTCAAATAAAACGGAGATGCCCCGTTCGAGGGCTGGTTCACGGTATCGCTCTCGCCGACGATAACGAATGCGCCGCTGTAACTCCGCGCGTGCACATCTGCCAGGCGTAACATAAAGAGGGGGAGGGAGAGCACGTGCCGCAGTAGCCTCTGCCGCCATGCCAGCGGAGCGACGTATTCCCTTTTCCTTCGGGGCTTCGCACGTTATTGAGCGTTCGGCCAGCCGCGAGTAGGCGCGCGCGCGCGACTGAGCAGGAGATAGGGATAGGGGGGGAGAAAGCGAGAGAAATAGACAACTCTCAACCCATCCAGAACAACCACTACTACTCCGTTTTCGCCGTCCCTCTTTCTCTTGCTGCCACCCCCTCCACCCTCTGCCCCCGCAGGCGCTGCTACTACGAGAGGGAGAGAATGGCGAATTGCGAGAAGGCAGCGCTCTCGGTGGCGGCCGCCCGCCGGCAAGAAGGGCATTCAATGCCGCGTGCTGAGGCTCCGAGAGAGAGAGAGAGACAGAGAGTAACTCGAAGGCCGACGGAGATGTATGGCGGAGAACTACTCTTCTCCCCTCTTCACTCCCTCGGCCGCAGAGAGGAAAGAGAAAGAGAGGGCAAAAAGAAAAGTGAAGACAGTAAAGATGGTCGGCGAGGAGGAAGGGGGAGAGGGGGAGAGCAGAGAGAGAGACGAGGACGACCGGACGGACGCGGCTTGAAAAACGAGGCGCGGAGGAACTGACTGTTCGACCGTTGAGCAGGAGGAGATAGAGAACGGGGGGTGGTGGTTGGAGAGGGGAAAAAGTGACGAAGAAAAAGGGTCGAGGGAAAAAATGGAAACGGACGGGAAGGAGAGATCGCGCGAGCTCGAGGGAAGAAGAGAGATAGAGACTGGGGGGAGGAGTGAGGTAGACTCGGAGAGAAGAGCTAGGAGAAAAAGAAAGCGGAACGAGGGTGCGAGAATCGAGAAAATGGAAAACTCTCGGCCGCGCGGAGGGAAACCACCGAACATCCAGCCGTAGTTGCTTTCTCTCTCTCTCTCTCTCTCTCTCTCTCTCTCGCACTTTCTATCTCTCTCGGAGCTTTTTTCTTCGTTTCTTGCTCGCTTCCGGCACCTCGCCACCCCTCCGTCTCTCTCTTTCTCTCTCGTTCTCATCGGGAGTTCTTCGATTCAGCTCTCGGTCCGCCATGCGAGATTTGTTTTAAAATCCTTTTACAATTCAACCTCGGCCCTTCCATCCTACCCTCCCTTCTCCTTCTTTCCCATAGCCGCACCGACTGCAACGCGCTCCCGCAAACGCTCCCTATGTAGATTACGTGCGAAGAGGCTCCATGGTAATCCCCCTTCCCCCCCCCCACTCGGCTTGTTTTTCGACCCCCTTTTTCTCTCTCCTCCAACCCTCGTCTACAGCCTTCCTCCTCCTTTTTTTCTTGTCTATTCCGAATGCCCACGCATGCGTCGTGAGTACTAGCAACCGACGAGCAGAGCTACACACGACGAACCAAGTAGAAAACGGCCTTTTAAGTCAGACCGTTTATTTTCGTCTTTTCTGGCTTTCTCGCCGTTGCCTGTATAGCTTTTCGACAATGTATTGTAATCGAAGTTCATTATTATTGGCTTATTTATTTAATGTTTATCAGCCTATAGAAAATTTGACAATAATTCCTCTATGATACATCGTTATTCATTATATCGAAGAAAGCAATGCCGTTTTATTGTGTATCAATACATTGTCGCGTGATAATTAATAACTTGCAGCGAACATTTAATTGAATTTGAATTCAAGCCTGAGAATAACTACCTTTCATTTATGCCAACAGAAAAGACTCATGACGTACGTGCACAAAATCACCAGCCTCTCTATATCAAGACCAAATAGCCATAAAGACTTTCATCCCACGTACGGATCTTTTCCGAAAAAACAGGTCAGTCTCTACGTTTATCTTATCCATGCAAAAATCGAGCTGCTCCGCTGTCCCTGTAATATTTCTCCAGAGGCTCTCTCGGTATTTTTGCCAGCGCAGCGGCTCTTAGCCCGGCTCATAATGACCCACCTGTTTTCGGCTGCCCGAGAGAGAAAGCAAACAGAAGCCGGAGAAGGGAGTGAAACCGAACGCTTTTTCGCCGATGCCCGCGCCGTAATTACGGCTTATGGAGCCGCTGCCGAAGTGGCGGGAGGCTTTTACGCGGATGAAAAGAGCAGTGACTCGACGCGTAATGCCTCCCACTCCCCCCCTCATCCACGTCTGATACTTTTTTCTTTTTTTTTGTCTGATTTATCCCATCTACACAACCTTCTCTTCTACCCCCTCTACGTGCGCTCATTTTTCGCGGCTTTGTTCTCGCCAACCGGGACTCGCTTGATTGTTCCCAGTCCGCGAGGTTATTCGTACTGCTTTTTTCGCTAGAGGTCTTTTATATAACGTAGCTGTGAGGATGCGTTGTATTAACTGTAGCGCGCACGTTTTTATCCGAGCAGGCATTTCGTCGATTTTCCCAACCTTTCCCCTGATGGCGCTAACGACGTGAAATCAATGCCTAAAGAAAATACGAATGAACGGTAGACTTACCAGTGGCAGCGGAACTCGTTGGCTGATAGGGCGTAGCGCCTGGTCCGGTCGACTGTCCAGCCGAGGTGGGTGTACCGGGCGCGTGCGAGGCCGGCGGTATGCCGCGGTGAGGCTGCGAGTGCGCCGCTGCCGCGGCGGCCGACTGGTGGGCCGCGTGCGAGTACGACTGGGTGAGCGAGTGCAGCGGCTCGTGGAACACGTAGGCTGGATAACCCTCGGCGCGCTGCTGCAGACAGCTGCCGCCCATCGAGCCGCCCAGGCTGCTCGTCATTGAGCTGCGAACAAAGACGGGCCCGGAGATTAGAGCTTGCAGTAGAAAAAAACGGCTGTGGTCAGACGCGGTGGGGGAACGTACCTGTAAGTGTCGGGCATGGTGGCGATCGGCTGGGGTATCGACGAGTACATGGCGTTGAATCCGGCGTTGAGCGGTATCCTCGGCGTGGCCGGGGTGGCCGCGGGCGGCGCTGAGCCGGCGCCGCTACTGCTCGCGCTGCTCGCTCCGCCGACGACCGTGTCGACGGAGGCGCGCCTCTGGTTGCGCAGCTTCTCCTCGCGGCGCCACTTGGCCCGGCGATTACTGAACCACACCTGTAACCGGCCCACGGGGCTAAGTTGATCGCGAGTCTCCAACTCGCCGCTCCGGCGCGGTCTTTCAACGTTCACACACAGTTTACACACTTACGCACAAGGTTTTTTGGGAACGCTTTGACCACGACTCTCAGTTTTTTTTTTAATTCATTGGATTATTTTTTCGAAAGGATAGAATAGATTCTTTTTTTCATAGGCACGCGAGTATGTTAATATGGGCGGGTAGATAAGCATTTTTTGCGGATTTGTAATATTCATTGTGAAAAAGAGAAAGATCCGAGAGGAATAAAACGTAGGGAGAGAAAGAGAGAGCTGGTGAGTGCTCCCCGAGAAGCTTTTGCGCACTGCTTCTCTCGTTCTCGTTCTATTTTTCAGCAGCAGCTACCGGGGCCGTTTTTTCCTTCTTTCTCCACGCTCTTCTGCTCTGCCGTAGCTCTGACACCTCCGCACTAAGCCCTGGCTCTTTGTTCCCTCCCATTTTACCTTCTCCTCTATTTTTACAGGCGGCCCCCGCCAGCTCTTTGTAAAACGTTTTCGTGAAATCTGTTAGATGCTGTTCCAGCGTTACACGAGAAATTAAATTAACCTTCGCACTCGTGTTTTTGCTCATTAACTTCAATTTAAACGTATTCTAATTCACCAACGCGTCTCTGTCAAAATAATCTAACTGATTTATTCATTTTTCATTTTTACGGCAAGACTTTTACTTGGGTGATTTTAAAGAGCATATTAATAAATTTCAATGCATTACAATAATAGAATTTTCGTCGAATGCATTTGAAAAAAACAACTTATACCCAATGAAAGTAGAGTAGTGCTGTTTTATTCACCATTATCTTGCTTGCACAGGAATTCGGCCAATCAGCCAATCAGTCGAAAACCATCAAAACGTATTTACGTTTAATTTAAATAAAGCGAAAGTCATCGGCAAGTCAGCAACACCCCCGTTCTCCAACCCCTCCCCCCGCCCCGTTTTTCTCCAGTTCGCTTCATTCAAATCACGAAAAACAAGAGAGTAGAGAGACACGAAAAAAAACGAGCGAAAATGAAAGGAAAAAAAAGGAAGAAAATAGAAAAGGCCGGAAATAGAGAGGCAAATCGCTTGACAATGTAGAATTTCGGCTAACAACAAAAAGCGTGGATGGCATGGGGAAAACGCGATTTCGCGCATTAATCGTCAACGGCGAAAAAGCGCCGGCAGTGCTAGCGTGCGCGCACCCGCGAGTCAGCCAGCCTGCTGGAGTTGACACGCCGCTAGGCTATATATATCGAGAGCGAGAGAGAGAGAAAGGCTGTCGCGGTGGCCGATTGTTTTCGCCGTGTGTGGAGCGCTCGCGGTTTTCCCCGACGACACCATCGATCGCCCCGTTGGCGCGTGCATCGGATGTCCACCGGTTTGATACAATCCCTCTCTACCAACCCCCTCCCCCACCGACCCCAATGTTCGTTCTTTTTTTTTGGCAAACGCGACGTTCTCGCTCTCGTTGTCCAATCGTTTACGCAGAGAGAGAGAGCCAGAGTTGCCCGAGCAAATTGCAGCAGATGGCACGACACGAGAGATAACTCGACGGACTTTTCCAAACCCCAGCGCGACGCTAACAAGTTTTACACTCAGGGACCTCTATATCTCTCTCTCTCTCTTTCTCTCGCTCTGTGTGATAGGCTAGTCTATATACGAACTGCTGACGGACCTCTATTCACTCCTGCTATTTTATTTGACGCTTCTCTTTTTTTATTTTCTTTTTGTTTGGCCCACCGGATGCCTACTGCTGCGACCTAACTTCTTTTGCGTCGATCAAGCATTTGGAGGGCGAATCGAGTTTTCTTCGCAGACAATTAATATCGCGCAAGCCAATAGAATCAACGTTTAAATAAAGATGTATTTTCTATTTTAAGCCTGGAAATTAACATGAATTACAGCTGAGTTAGAGCATCGACTGGGAGGTCCAAGGGGATATATATAAAAAAGGGGGTAATTTTAATCGGAGAGCCATGCATTACGGCGGTAAGGATAGCGGGGTGGAGGGCCACAATTCCTCCTTCCGCCATTTATCTCGCGTAGCTTTTCTAACCTCGAGCGCCCCGAGAAAACGTCTCTTCCTGGCTCTTCGATCCATAAATCGATGCAGTGGGCTTTATTGCCCCTTTTTATGCCCAAGCCAGTTTCCGCCCCATTAAGCGCGCAATGAAGACGCACCGGTGTTAAATCTCCGCCCCCCGCCCGCTCCGCTCTCCTCCTCGCCGTTCCAAGCTTTCGATCGCGGATTCTAAAAATCTTTTGACGTCCCTCGGGGAAGGAGGGTTTGGCGGCGGCGGCGGGGGGGTTAGGCAGCCTCTTCTCTTTTTACAACCCGACTTTATGCGCCTCACGATAAGCTTCTTTTATCTCCGGTATTAATTATTCCCGGAGCCCCAAGGTAGCTCGAGCAGTTTGGTTTATAGTCAAGTTTTACAGCTTGAAATTAATTCTATTAAAAAAGAAGAGTGAAAGCCGTGTTTCTAACAATCATAATATTTCATTAAAAAAATGGGAATGAAAAAATAATTTTACAAGGATGATTATTGTTTTTTTTCAACAGTTTAAAATACTATAAAATTGTTAATACTAAATCTGGTAATTCATACCCTTAAGCAAATCAAAATTCATATTTTTTCCTCGCAACTCAATTATACTGACCACCAGCGCGCTTCCATTTTCTATAAGTAATAAATCCGACCGAGAGCAGACAGGCACTGAAATCCGCCCGAGGACGTTCGACTGCCAAACTCGGAAAATATAAAAAAAATCCCTACACCATTGGCCTTCTTATTCAAACTCCATCGCAGTGTGGCGATCATCTTACCAATCCAGTAGCCCGGCCCTTGGTAAAAATCCTCTGCCCTCATAAATAACGTCCAGGGGGGGGCATAAGGGTGGTTGGTTCCTGGCTTCTCTTTCTCCCTGCGGCCTTAAAATAAAAGGCCTCTCTCGCGCATCGTCGAATCTCTCGCGGCGATCCTGGGGATTTCGCGCACCCTCGGAGCCACGCGCGCACGCATGATGGAGGAAACGAAGGGTCTGCTGGCAGAGCGGGGGAGATACCTTTCGGCCATCGCTTGCTCTCTCGGAGGCAGAGAGAGAGAGAGAGAGAGAGAGAGAGAAGAGCGAGGGTCGAGTCCCGAGATGCGAAATGATAATCGCGTCCGAAAAGGGAGCGCGAGAGATGTAGAGGTCGACTGCCGGGAGGAAGAGGGGAGAGAGAGCAGGAGAAGCGGGATGAAACGAGGCGTAGGTGGCGGGCCGCGTGCGTGTATAGGTATAGAGAGAAACGCGCCGGGACGGCCAATCGGAGGGCGAGCCTCCCGGGGGACGAGGTTCCCGTTGCCATGGCTGCCACGTGCCATCTCTCTCTCTCTCTCTCCCTCTCGGCTGACTACGCGAGTATATATACCGATGCCGCTGCCGGCGCTATGCGGCTCTCTGCTTCTGGACCCTCTCTCTCGCCTCTCTCTCTCACTCTCTATCTCTCCCTCGCGCTCGTGTGGCCTCTTAGGCCTTACGCACCAGCACGCGCCGACGCTATTCCGCGCGGCCAGCTTTGCTCCTTCTCTCATCCTCTGCCTCCTTATTTCTCATCACCCTCGACCTTCTCAACTCTACCACGCGCCCTTTCCTCTTTCCCTCTCTTTCTCTATTTCTCCCGGCTAATTTTGCTTTATTTCTACTTTAGCTGGACTTTTTGAGGGCAGGTCTAACCAGTTCACTCACGAGCCAACTCCACAGGGCCAATATGATCTGGTTAATTCCAGTTTTATATCAATATCATTTTTATCAAAATATCGTCGATAGCGTTATGGTCATTTTTTTGTTACTCTAAGAAATGTAAAATTAGATAAAAATTTTCAACGTAAATTTAATCGACATATTCTCAATACTACAGCGTGCAAAGGCTAGTTTACCGAGTAATCGAAGTCTCAATAAAGTGAGGAGTAACCTCGTGTGTTGGTCTATATCGCTCGCCTCACTGCCACCGGCATTGCGCAAGCTCTCTCTACTCTGTGTGACCTCCGACGCCTCTCGGTTCGACACCTACGCCCGAATATGGACTCAGCGATCCGCTCCAACGCCTCGGACAGATGGAAATCCGCGCACTGTCCTCAGCTCTATCAGTTCGGTTTTTTTTTCTATTTTACACCTATGGTTTTTTTGACATGGACTTTGATATGGAGGGAAAAAAATATAAAAACCGGCCTCGACGATCGCGCGAATAACTCAAAACTTAAATTGAACGAGTCTCATTGAGAGGACGCTTGAAAATGTAAAAACAAAAATCGAGCTCTACAGGGCTGTGTTAAAACTTCATTCCCTCGTCGATCCGAGGGTATAGAGGATTTATTCGGCCGCTTTCTCGGCCCGCGGGTAGGCAAAGTCGGAGTCCGGGGGGTGGGGTGGCGCAGACGTCCGTATAGAGCCGTGGCGCGTTCTTCCCTCTCATCTCTCCGGGCCGGCCTCCTCCGGCTCTTGCCTCGGTCGGCTGCGCGCCGGCGGCTTCCTGCACTTAGCAAGATCAATACCAGCCAACGAGGCTTGAAAACACGCGTCAACATGGTCTCTCGCGCTGTTTGTACGTCCACATAACGTAGCCCGCTGGCCCACCTCCTCATCCATCCCGAACTTTCCCTCCGGCGCTCGGTCTCTCCCTCTCCTCCCCCCCTGGCCCTCACTCTTCCGGCGCTCGCGGTCCGGCCACAATGTGCAAACCCAGCTTGGATTCGCGGAGCTGGCGCCGAAGCTCGCCTTCGCCCACACGCGCCGGCCTCAAACAATGCCTGACAAGGCTGCGCACATATTGCCCCCCGCCGTTTCCCGCAGCCGACCCGCCTCTCTCCCTGGCCGGCCGGGCGACCGCGCGCGCTCCCGAGCTCTTTCCAGCCGGCTGACGCGGCGGCTACTACTACTAATACCGTATATACTACACTGTAAAAAAAATCCGAGAGAAATTTAATGTAAATGTGATGGAAGCAACGTTCCAACACGTACATTAAAAAAAATTAAAGTTTGTTACAAATATT
>JAPYYQ010000183.1:0-91035 GCA_030522585.1 Anagyrus pseudococci | reverse complement strand
AGATTTTAAAGACGCATTCTTGATGACTTTATTGATCTAATTCTATAGTTTTTTTCCTTGTCTTATTATTTTCGTATATGGCACCAACCTCCTTAAATGCGTATGTGAAATCCAACCCCTCGTCGCTGGCGTGGTTTTTCATATTGAACCAATGTGCGTTTTCAGGAATTGAAAAGCGCCAACGCGAACAATTGCGTCAAATAAATCTTTTTTTCTTTTGTAGCAATTCCCCCATGTCGTTTTAATGACGATAGTGATGGGGTAGAATTTTCGTTGGCTTACCTTTGGATGTGTTCTCCTAGGAAACGCTACTTTCGGGTCGATCTGAAACAGAAACGGAATGGCAATTAGGATAAACAGTATGTTTAATGAGTGTATAAACAAGTAAATAAGTATTTAATCAACGTATTTATGGATTACAAAGGATTGTAGTTGAGTTTCTGAAATGGCATTGACCAAACGTAGTGAAATTTTTATGCAATAACGCCATTATTTTTGTTGCTAATAAACGAAAAAGCGCAGAAACGAGAATAATAAACGAGAAGATAATAATAAAGCGTCAAAGGTTCTTTTACAAAATTTGCCGTTTCAACGTTTACACGAACCTGCCGCGCGCGGCTTTATAAAAGAACTCGCGGAAAAAAATATAGGATCGTAAAATAACTTGTCTTGTTGCGAGTATTTTGCGCGTAGCTCGGAAAGAGCCTGCCGCTTCCATTAGCCTCGGTAAAATCAATTTGATGCTCAACTGGTATTTTTCAAGCTGTACTCGACTTCTTTTTCTTTCACTTGCAAATATTAGACTCTCTATTTTTGGATTAAGCAAATGGCAAGTTGTTGTCCCGTACAGCAGCGCTTAAACGTTGATATTGTTTCTACTTCTTCCGGGATCGCGTTATTTCACGCTTCGAAATACACGATAACTTGCTCTGTTTCGTCGGAAAAAATCATAGAGATGAAACTTTTTAAAAAATCCGATCGGCTGCATTTGATTATTGAACAAACGGGCGTGCTTTTATCCTTAAGCTCGAAAGGATTTGTAAACAATGGCTTTTTAATGGCGAAATTATCTTCCATCGCTCTAGATTTTAATCAAGTCAAACGGCAACAGACTGAAGTTTAATAAGTAAGCCGCGTCTGGGCTTCGAAAAATTACGAATTCTCGGAATAATGGATTTAACATTTCGCCCGAGCAGGTTCTCTCTCTCTCTCTCTCGAGAAAAATATAATTCGCTCAGTCGGATATAACAAAGAGCGATAACAATTACGCGAAAATGATCGCTTGGCTGCAGGTGTCTTAATGCCTTTGTGTTTATACTGTCTCTCTCCTTTTTCTCTTCCTTAGACTTCTCTCCCGCCATATTCCTCTGCATTGTCTAACGAGCGTTTGATAACTGCCGCTGAGCTTTTTTCCGCGAAAAAGGAGCTTTCATCGTTCCCTTTCTTTTTTTCTTCCCCTCTATTTTTCTCCGTTTCTTTTACACACATTCTTCTTAATGACCACGAAAGATATCGAAGAGAAAGAGAGCCCGAGAGAGATTCATCGCGGATCGTTAATGGCTTTTTTAAAGGCAATTCCCAAGCATTCACAGGTGTTTTTATGTAAGACTAATGAAAAAGCAATTGATTTCTTTTAGTTTAGTCAATACAGAGACAGAGATTGAGAGTCTTTTTATTTTGCTTCTATTGAATTTCGCGGCCGAAAAACGAAATCGCAATAAGAAACGTTCTATCTTTAAAACACGCGCCCGATTCGGCTCTGCAAGTAGTACAAAACGAGTTTGGCCAGACAATTGTTTTTATCACTCTCGACTTCTGATCGTAAAACAAAAATCTAGCTTGTTATTTCAACAAACGAGATGTGCTTCTCTGGCTCATCAGCCATTTCAATTCCACTTTCGCAAATTTCTCGATTACGGTCAATGCACGAAAACCACACGAGGAGTATATATACACGCTCGGTCGAAGCAACGCGCGCGCCGAGCGATTCTTAGGCCGTGTGCCGGCCCGCTAAAACACGCCGGCGCGTCGCTTAATCAAATTACAAAGTTGCAGGAGCACATGCAGATCCCCCCACCATCACCACCGAACGCTGTATATAGCTCGGTGAAGTTTGCCTCCGGGAGTAGTGGGCGGCCGCCAGCCAAAATCGCTGAGCAGACGAGAGCTCGAGTTCGGGGCTCCCGGAGGGGCTGCCTCAATGGATTTCTTGCTCGACATTGTTGCGCCCGGCCGCGACATGTAAATTCGAAACGCTCTGTTGCTCGGGTCGTTTAAAGGCCAGAGCTTGCGAGCTTATGTACTAGACTCGTGACAATTTTTTTTTAGTAAATGAGATGTGCTGCTCAGGTGAAAAATTTAAAAGTTTCTATTCCTCTGTATATTTTTGGTGCTCGAGACTTTCGAAAGGTAAGACAGCTACGTGGATAAAACTATTGCTTTCCAAGTTAACGTAAACAATATTCTAACTTTATTCAAGTGCAAATTACGATTGCAAATTCGTGCTGTATACTTTTTCCCCGGCAGTTTTATTTGACGAATAAACATCGCAAAGCACGGACGGCCCTTTTCGAAAAACCAATACCGCGAACAAACTAACGAAGCATAAACTGTTAAGATGAAGAAGCAAGGGTAGAGAGCCGCGCGCGCATCTGACGTATTACACGAAATGATCGAAAGCGAGCATTGCAGTTGGCCAAGGCGAAAATAAGTTTAAAAGGGAAAAATAACGGTCGCCCGACTTCTTGGTCGAGAGGTCGAAATAAGGTCAGAAGCGATAACGCTTGGCTGTGCAACGAGAGAAAATGGAAGTCGAGACCAAAAAAAAGAAAGAAAAGTCAAGAGAAAGCGGGGGGGGGGGAGCTGTGGGCGTAGACCGCAGAGAGAAAGACATTTCCGCGCGGGATCGAGAGAAAAATTACGTTGGCTCGAAAGAGAGAGAGAGAGGAGTATGTGTGTGTGCGCATGAGGATGTGCCAGCGGCAGCAGCGAACTATTTTCCCAAACATAACCCAGTTACGCGCTGCATCTATCGCGAAATGATCGGCAAGCGACACCGGCGGCCTGTGTGTCGTGCACCAAGTGCGAGGAGTGTGGGAGGAGAGCTCCGCGACAGCGAAGGCAAGCCGACGATAGAAATTCAATCCGGCCTGGTATACGCTTGGAAATTGAAGGAAGTACCCTAGGCTTTCGTCGGGTGATTCCGGGAGCCCCGGAAAACGAGCGCCAGTCTCCCTCCTCTTTCCTCTCAACAGCGCGGAAAGGTAATTCTCCGAGCGATTCTTTGCTTCCTCTCTCTCTCTCTCTTGAGTCGATCGAATCTAGCCTTGAATCGGGTCGGTTTCGCTTTAAAGCTCAGTCCTCTATCCCCCCCTCCCCACTGCCTACTACCCCGTCTACGTTTCTACAAAGTGCCTTCGTCGTCGGCTGAATATGCCCGTCTCTGTCGGTGTCGTGGATCGAAGGTAGGGGGGAGGCTCGGGTTGAGCTGGCAGCACCGACTACGACGACGACAACGACGCGACGGCGCCGACTATTACTACCCGAAATTCCAGTCGAATCGCGAAAATTGGCGCCTTCCTCGGCTCTCTCTCTCTCGAGTGGCGAGTGGGATGACAGTGGGACGGAGAGGAGAGCTGGAGAATCTTGAGTCGCGCTACGTGCGCTCATCACCTATACACGCGCCTGCCCCTGTGAGAGGGAGTATTCCCCGGTTATTCTCGCACTCTCGAGAAGTCTTCGTTATCGGTGTGCCGAGAGAAGTGGGCGAACGTTTGCACACTCTCGATGCCGATAAAAAGCTAGTATTATGACGCGGAAACCTCTCTCACTCTACGTTTGAATTCATTTAATTATCTGATACGCGTTTGACCTGCTCGAGAAATTAGAGAAGCGTAAAGACACGATACGAAGGCTATTGCGATTCCAATGTTATTTCAATAGTTGGCGTTTTTTTTAAGTAAAAGAAGGAAATAAGAAACGAGTGGATAAAAAGTCGAAGCTGCTTCTTTCTTTTCCTTTTTCCCACCTTTTTTTTTTTGTATTCCGTGTTATTTGTGTCATTCTTTGTGTCGATATTACCAGTTCAAATAAAAAGGCTTTAAACACAACGTCGAGAGAGAGAGAGAAAGACAGTATCGAATAAATACAGCTGCCAGGAAAACGACATAAAGCGCTTTTGCACGATTTCAGCATCTCCATCATAGGCGGCGCTGGAAGAAATCGATGCCTTAGCGATATTTTTATCATTTACCCTCGCTCACCCCGCACCTCCTCTCCCTCTCCGACCCCTATCGAAATATATTGCTTTCCTCGTTTTTTTTTCCATTTCACAATTTCCTCGGCAATTCAGCCAACGCAATTTATCCGTGAAAATAGTTTTCTGTACAGAGGTGGCTCAATTTTGATTGACTACAAGTAAGAGAGAGCGAGAGAGAGAGGGAGCTAGAGCAAGTCGAGGCTTCGAGAAAGGAAAGGTCAAGGGTTGGTTAAAAGCCCTCCCCCCATCGCACGAAGTCGCGTGATAAATTAGGGAAGGCTTTTCTCGAGACTTGATCGAAGTCGAAAAGCCAGTGAGCGGATGCAGAGACGCGAGGTGGCTGGCTGCAGCAGCAGCAAGCAGCAGTAGTTCCCCCCCGAAAAGCGCGACAACACATCAATCGACGCCGATCTCCTTTTTCTCCTCGAGCTCTAACGGGGAGTAAAGGGAAGCGACCCTCTCTCTCTCGTCAGTCTGAAAATCGAGGAGCGAAAGCGCCGGAGAAGCCCAAAGCGTCACTCAAGATTTAGCTGGGGCGCGAGCGAGCGAGAAAGCTCGGAGTAAATATCTGCCAGGAGAGGAGCTACAAGTGGGAGATTTTCTCTTCTCCAGCAGCCTCCCTCGTGCTCCCCCTCTTCCTACCCGCCTAGCGCTTCGATCCGTCCCCTCTGTTACCCTTCGCTGCCACGTCTTTCTCTCTCACTCGCGTGCGCACTCGGCGCCTAATTCTCTTCCCCCTCTCCTCCTCTTCTCTCTATCCCCCTCTAGCTCTATTCGCTAGTTCGGAAAGTATCGAGTGGCTTTTTGCCATTCGTGCGTGCGATGGCAGCTGAAAGACTTCGCGGCCTGCTCTAGATGCCTCGACAAACTTTTGACTGACGTGACTCCGATGACGCAGTCGCGGGAATCTCGCTGGAGCAGCAGCCGCGGCAGAGGCATTCCCTTCCACTCCTGTCTATTCCGAATTTCATTCCCCCCCCGATGCTATCGTATCCGAGTCGCTTTTTATTTTTGCCTACTCTTTCGTCCGCATAACCCGTCGCTAGCTTTGGTCGTCAGTCGTAGAAAATTGATTAGAATCATTCGATTGGCAATATAGGCGTATTTATAGTAGTCCGGTTAGAAACAGTCGAAATATTTCAACGAGCTGCATAATTGCTTCAGCGAGAAAAATAAAATCGTCCGACTGGGCAATTGAACATTTTTTTTTTAGTTATACATATTATCCCCCTGTTATTTTATAATTACCAGAAGTGAGAAGGAAAGAAATAAGGCTTACCGCTCGAACGAGAGCTGTGCCGCTTGTCCCGCGATTTTTAATCAACTCCGACAAACGACTGTGAAAATACTCGAGGCCATATCGCGAATGATAGAGTGGCGTGAAACCTCAAATGAAAATCGTATTCGAGCGATTTCAAACCGAAGACCCCCTCCATCTCACCCATTGGAAAAAGTGCCTAGCGTAACGGAAAGCAAATACGCGCGTATAAAGCGGCGCTATAATTAGATTATACTCGTATAATTAGATTATCGAAGACGAAGAGAGGGTTGGGTGGTAAAGGGAGGGAGCCGAGCATAAATGCGCCAATAACCATCTGGCTGACGCTCGATTCAATCAGCAATACGCGCAATAATCACTCACCGATATGTTCGGGGCTTCGATATAGTAGTGCGAGAGAGAGAGCGTTCGAGGCGCCGGCGTCGATTGGCGAGCGCGTAGCCGGCACAATGTTATTACTGTACGTTTCGTACTAAGCCAGGAGCTTCTATTACTAGATTCCTCATCCGTTCCCCCTCCCTTTCTCTCTCTCTTTCTCGGCTCAATAGCTGCTCGCTCGTGCTGTGAATATGCTCCTTCCCCTACCCACCTCCGCAGCAAATTAAAGATAAATAATGTGGATTGAACTTTGTTTCGAAATGTGATACGTTTTTTTGTGAAACTATTTAATATAGCATTTAATACATTGTCGTTATTTGTTCGATTTGATAAAAATAGAAAAATCATGATGTATTTGCAAAAATTGCACTTTCAGTAGCGATAACTGTTTCGTTAATTAAATAATTACACGAATGCTATTGGTACAACGAAAAGAGGAGAATTTTTATTATAAAAAAGCAGCTTATTACAAAGTAGGAGATCATTCGAGGTAAAAAAGCTATTAAAATGTTTGAGCCCCCCCCCGGCCGGTATCTTCAAACTTTTGGAATATTCTTAAAACTTTCGATCGTTCAATTCTTTCATGCATTTTTTACGCTCAATCCTATGAACCATTGTGCGACTTTATTTTATGACTGAAAAATATTATTTAACATTCCATTTTTGCGAATTAAATATCATTCATTTTTCGGTTAAATAAATCCTTTTTAGTTTTCCAGCAGATAGAACGTGTAACTATCGAATGAATAATCTTCATTTTTTCAAATTACCGCATAATCAAGCCAACTGTAACAAAATGCAGTATATATACGCGTGTGCCTTGACGCAGCCTACAATCCATCTGTCGGCCAGCAGCGACATAAATTTCAATTACACGAAACCCACTTTACATCGTAACAATCCAAATGAATGTCTCTCATAAACGCGAAAGTTGTTAAACGCGTGTTTAGAAAGACACGCGAGTAAAAAAAAGCGGATGGAGGGGATGGGGTAAAAGAAGAAAAAAAAGGGACAATCTCGGCTTTGAAGCGCTTTCAAACAGTTAACGACTTATGCAAACATAAATAATATTCCAGCGGCGATGAAAAATGCGCAAAGTCGAGATCAGCCCTCTCACTCTCTCTCGGCGCGCAATCTTCGCAAGAATGCTTTTCAAACAATTTTAAAGTGTCCTTATTATTTTTCCATTCGACTCTCTCTCGGCTGGCCTCGCTCCTGCCCCCCTTTTTTTCCTCCATCTTTTTTTTTTGCTCTCCTCTACTCTCTTACTCACGCGCTGAGCATTTGTGGATTCTGGCGCGCGACGTCGCGCGTAATTAAAAACTTCGCGGCTTGCCCGGGCTTAACGGGATTATATCAGCGGAGAAGGGAGCGACAGAGCCACCCGGGCTCTCTCTCTCTCTCACTCGTCCGCCAGATAAAAGATTAACATATATTTAATATAAAAGTCCGCGAGAAACCAGTTTTTACTAGGGTTGAACCGAAAAAAAAGAGCCACCTCCGCGCTTTTAAACCGAGAAAGCCTCTCTCTCTCTTTCTGGCAAATGCGCGCGCGCTCTCGGCTCTTATTATGCATTCGGAAAAGAGCCTCTCGCCCTCGCGTGTTTCTTTCTCCCTGACTTTTCCCTTCTCTCTTTTTTTTCTTTTAATGCAAATTTTTCTATTTTATTCTTTTTTTCCCGAGGCAGCGTCCTTCGGTAAATTTCACAATTTCCGAGTACGAACTGCCGTTTAATTGGGGACAAGCTCAAAAAAATGGGAAAGAGAGAGAGCATCAGCCGACTCCGAAATTTCAAATCCCCTTTCAATCCGCGAGATTAACATTTCAACGCGATTTATAAATATGTATGCAGGCAAGCTGATTGGCTTGTCGGTTTATTGAATTTTTTATATTTGCTCCCGAGAGAGAGAGAACTTGATAGCTTAATCAACGAGTCATTCATTATCGAGGAAATCAATCACTTAACGCTGCGTCATATGGAGAAGATCTTTTAATAAATTCATGAGCTTTTATAAATTCGCACACGCGCGCTTTGTAAAGGATAATTGCCGCTGAACGAATACAGCGTTTCAGAAGCCAAGCACACCGAGTGGCATGGGATTTTGCGCGATAGTCGCATTTTCGTTGCCAGTCGAAAGTTCCGCCCGCTGGAAGACAACGGGGAAAAGAAAGAGACGCTCGAGTGGAAAAAGAGAGCGTTCACTCGGCGATTTAATAAAGTCGCATTAGACACAAGAAGCCGCTTTTATTTTCTTTTTCTCGACCTTTTTCCTCTTACCTCCTCCCCATCCTTCGTCTTCTTTTCTATCCTCGACTGCGTTATCTCTCTGTTGCTCGGTGACACTGTGTCTCTTTCTCGTTGGGGAAAGAAGGCCGGTGCGCTCTTTTCGTGCCGGGCGCGCAAAAGAGTTCAGCGTGTCAGAGAATGCCAGCTGCTTAAACGTCCGCGCGTAATATTGGCTGGCACCAAATGCCGGTGACGCTGTCGAAAACGTATTTGACAAGTGGGCTTATTAAAAAATTTTCCACGAGGCCATGCGTCATCCGCCTACCCTGACCCTGCCTGTCTCTTTCTCTTTCTTACATTGTCGTTCTTTTTTTTTTAATGTATGAAAGCTCTTAACGTTTAAACAATGCAAGCTTAAGTTCGTAAATTTCTTTGAATGTCCGTATGATTTTGAAATTTATTAACGTTTCGGTTTGGTTTTTTAAAATAGAAAAAAAATCATAAAGATGTCTAAGAAGAAAAAGAAAGGAATGAATGTTTAATTATGATTTCAGTTTTTCTTTTCTGTTAAATAAAACTCCTGAAACTAATGATACTATTAAAGTAAAACAAAAGAAGCCTATTTAAAATAAACGGAACGTATTTTGCATGAATTGTCATGCAAATTTCATTCAAAGTTTCAACCGAGCTGGAAAATAAAAAATCCAGCAGCGTGAAGTGCTGTTATTGATTACAAAAGTTCGCGATAAAAGCTTTAAGAAAAATAAAAAAGACAAAAAAAAATTAAACTTTCAATACAAACGCTAACTAAATTTCTTTTTTAGGTATTCAACGATCGCGCCAGAGATCAATATATTCAACATTCGAAGAACATTAAAAGAAAAATGAAAATGGCTAGCCAAAACCGTAAGCAATCAGGAAAATGCAATTTAGCAGACGTCACTTTCTTGGTACGAGAGCTTTAAACAACAACGGCCGCGACGACAAAGCTTGCAGTTATATAGTATCGCTATATTAACGGAGTTGAGCGTCCGGCGAAGATGCGACATCACAATACGCCGAGCATTAAAACAATGACAAAACAATTAGACAACTCATAACTGCCTCGCGCAGCAGCGAGCCGTGTGCTCTGTCTGTCGCCATCCGCCAGCCCCTTCCAACCACCCTCCTCTCCCTGAAGTCACGTCAAAGTGTCAGGGACAATGTCGCCCACCGACGCCGAGGCTCGCCAGACCGAACTGAAATTACAACGGGCGAGCGACTCATCCACCCCACCCCCCCTTTTCCTTTACCCCCCCGCCCCTCAACCTCGCAGGAATCATCATTGAAATGAGAATCATAGTAATGCTATCGAATATACTTTTTGTTTTTTAATTAATCCACGTGCTCGAGCGTGCATTCTGCCGAAGATTATCCGATACGTTGGATAATGTAATTTGCAAAAGCGCGTTTTATGATTTTCAACGCCGGAGGATTTTTTTTTTTAATTTGGCTTCTTGTTTTACGCGATTGCATTCTTTTTTCATCCCGGCTGGAAATAATCGCAAACTGCGGTGTGTGAAAATAGCGTTTTGTCTCGTCGTAAATATCGCGCCGAAAGGTGCTAAATTGTTGGAGAGAAATAATTAAAAAAAAGGGTTTAAAAACTGGATTTTTTTTCGAATGATAAAAAGTGGTTCGGCGCGGGAAAAATATGTGAAAACTGCGGCTCGGTGAGTTTTTGTTTATTATAAAAATGGATTTCTGTCGTGCGCTTTCGATATTGAAATTCGCGTTTGAAAAATATCAAAATTCGGATAATCCGTTGAAATCGGAAAACAAATCAATTAAATTTTTAATCGAACCCAACCTCATACGTCTGCATTAGGCGAGTCCGAATAGAAAACAAAAACTTTTTTCCCCCTTCAACAAATTCCGGCCATTACCGTATTTTCATTTTGAAAATCTTTAACATATATACATTTTCCATTATGAAATCTTCTCAATAGGTCCCGGCTTTGCATTGATTTATTTGAGTGCAGCACAGCAGAATAAAATCTATTCACTCAAAAAAAGAAATAAAAAAATAAAAATAATAAAAAAAAAACGTACCACGTATACTCGACCCGTCGAACGTACATTAATTCATTCACGAATAAAACATTCCTGGGCAAATTCAACAAAATCACATTTTCAATATTTCTCGTATACCACGAGTATATGCTTGGGCTTATTCTTTATCGACAGCGGGTAAAAAAGAAGAGAGAGAGAGAGATAGAGCGCATTGGAGGTACGCGCACGTTCGATACTTTCTGACATAGCTCAGGTATATAGATGCGGGAGTGTCAGGTGTGTGCAGTTTCGTAACACAAGCACGGCCAATCAGTCGACAATGGCCCAGTAAATTCTAGCCAATCAGAGAGTCCCGGACGATGAGGTGAGCAGCAACGCCACTCTCTCTCTCTTCCTCCCCCTCCCTTCCTCTCTAGTTATGAATTATTTAAAAGGAAGCCGATGGCGCAACTGTGTGTTTACAAACACCGATGATTACGCCTTTTCAGTATAATCAAAGAAGTGCACCGGTTCTCTTCCCTATTATACCACTCGCACTTCGAGTTCATCATTTTAATGCATTTCCTCTTTTTTTCTTCTTTTTTTCATCATCATATCCGTATCGCATTACTTCTTTCCCAAAACTTCGGCTTGCTGTATTAAACTTGATTTTCGTTGTACTATCGAATCATTCGAAAAATGTTTACCCAAACTTAAGCTCCAAATTTACTTTTATTTAGATTCGATAAAGCCGTACCTTCGGGACTACGTGATCAAAGTACTTCAGTTTCCAAAATAATCGACTCGAAACGGCGCTGGCTATCATTAAAAGCTATTTATTACAGAAAAAAAGGAAGCTGTAAAGAGTTTACAATGGAAAAAGATAGAGAGAGGGAGAAAGAGCAAAACTGAAACGGTTCTTTTTGAAAAAATTCCTTTTGAAATTGCGATTTGAATCCAATAGCGAAAGTATAAATCTTCATGAAATGTATCCGAGAGGAGGGAACAATAGCCTTCCTCTTTGTAATGCGCGGGCCGTGCGATAAATAATACACTACCCCCCTCTCCCTCTCACCTTTGTATTCGAGTATTCCGTTTTTTTGTTCTCCCTCGCTTCTTTTCCTAAATAAAGTTTTTCCCCATTCAGTTACAACGTCTCCTCGCGCTTTTGCCTCGCGCGCCGCCTCCGTGCACGATTGCGCGCTTTCGGATACATCTCTCTCTCATGTGGATAACTTTCATCCCTCTCTTCTCGCGAACGCGCGAGAGAGAGAGTGAAACTTTGTTCCGTGGCTTCCGACAATTTCGTTCTGGAGCGCTCTTATTTCACTCCGAACACGTAATCCGCGTAAAAGAAACAAGTAACGTGCGCGCGTGGTGGGACTTGCTGTCTCTCCTTCTCGCTCCCTGCACGTGGCCGCTAATGTTCGGCCCCAAAGGGACGGCTCGTTCGCCAGTCAGCCGTGACCTTGGCCTCCATATATAGCCTCCCACGAGCTTAGCTCTCGAAGAAAGCTCGGTTTCTCAGCAGGATGAAATAAAGAGGGGGGGAGGGAGAAAGAGGCGACATTTTTCGAGCATCCTACCCCCTCCCCCCAAAAAAGCTCTCTTTCTCTTCCTGGCGCATACAAAAACGCTAAGATACGGCGACTCTATTTTTCAACTTTTCAGCGCTTACTCTCTGCACCCCGAGGACCTTGGCCGCGTAAATCGACCGATATACGCGTCACGCCTGTCAATAATTTTAAAAAACTTTCCTAATTTATTAGCCGCGCGCGAAATTGTCGGAAAAGAAAATCAGAGGAGGGAAAGAGTCAAAATAGATCGCGAGGCGACGCAACGTAAGAGGGAGAGGGGGGCAAGCCTTTTGAAAAATTTGCATTCGTCCAGAGCTCCGGATATAAAGCGGTTAGCGCTTCATATATAACTATAGCGAGCTTTGACGCACGAAGGACATTCTTTTTTGCCGTACTCCTCAAATTTCCTTCTCCTCCGCAAAGTACACGAAGAGAACTTGCGGGAATTGCTTTAGCGCGGATTATATTTGAATGTTTTATTGGCCCCCGCGCGCGTCGTCGTCGTCGTCGTCTCTCGATGAGATTGTAAAGCATAAGCTTACGTAAAATTTTTCATGAATACACAATATCCACTGCGCTTTCCCCCCAATCTAGCCCGATTGTATATACATAACCTTCCAACCGATTCTTCCTCCTCCGAAAGTCATCGCCATGAATCTATCCCCCCCGCCAAAGTATTGTTGCTTAAAAGCATCTGTTTTTTAAATGGCCAGGCGCTTTCGATACTACAATGGAGGCAAAAGGAGAGAGAGACGCGGGCGTCCAGTCGGTACGACAAGATTACGGATATGATACTCCGGCCAGATGTTGAACAGGAAAACTTCTCTTTCTCTGGCCTCTTCGAAGGGAAGGAGGGTAGCGAAACTTTTCCTCGGCGGATACAACGAGACGAGCTGCTGCCGCTCGGCCCAGCCGATGGCTCGCCGGGCGTACGAAAGGGATAAGAGGCTGAATAAAACATTTAGTTTCCAGAGCGGACTTAAAATATCGCGCTAGAAAGTCCTATATAGCCGCGCTAGCCTGCCGATCTTTCTCTCTCGCTCTCTTTGGCGTACGTGCAACGAGGGAGGAGCACGCGCCATTGGAATGTCGACTTTATGGAAAGTTTCCTTAATCTCCGCTACTTACCTTCGGCGAGAATACGCGCGCGACGGCCAGAAAAGAGCACCAGCAGCAGCGGTGATGTGCGCGAGGGAGAGAGAGAGAGAGAAGCTGCTCGCGAGGATCAAAACGTAAGTTTCAAGTTTACGATAATATCTTGGAGGAGAGAGAAGCCGAGGGGCGCCCAGCCGGAGAGAGAGAGAGAGAAATCGCGTCCGATGTAAGGAGAGAAAGTTTGCCGAGGTATCGGCTCATAAAGCAGTCTGGCATAAGTCACTGGGAATACAATTCCCCGGCTGTCAAAGCTTGGCTGAGAGAGAGAGGGAGCTTTCGCATTGGGGAAGAGCTTTTTGGAGCCGTTCGACCCTTTCATGGGGCAAAATATACAAGTGTAAGAAGTTCCGCGGCGGCAAGCTACCGATTGGACTGATTTTTTTTCTTTTTTAAAAAAGGTCAAACTGAGGATAACGAGGTGTTTTTTTATAAATCTACCGTCGTTCGCGTAAGTGATTTCATATTGGAGAAAAACTTGTGTACTACGTTTAATTCAATGAAAAAGAGCAGTTCTTTAGGAAGAAACAGAAAGAGAGAGGGAGAGAGAGAGTTACAAAGTCCCAAGAAACTATAAAATCATTTCATTGGCTTTAGAGCATGGTTGCATTGTCGACGTTACACCTTGATGAAACCCACTCGCTTCGCTCTTGGAGCAACTTTCCCGAGGCAAAGGCACATACGAAGCTCAAACTTCGCCACGTGCAGACTCACCTTTATACGGGAACTTGAAGGGATACGTGCGCGCTAGCTAAGGAAAGAAGTTCTCGGCATCATCCGAGAGTGGAGTTTTATGCGTGTTTAATCTGGAAATTGATCGGCCAAAAATGTGTGTGTGTGTACGCACGTTGAAGTGCGCAACGGACGCGAAGATGGATCGAGATAAAAAAAGAGAGAGAGAAAGTCACTACTTGAGGAATGGAAAAAGCGAAATACCGAGAATGAGAGAGAAGCCGAGGAACGTACGGCTTATCTGCTGCGAGCGAAAATCGGCCAGCAGAGCTGGGAGTGTGCTCTGCTCTCGCTTCTTCTTTTTTTTTCTTTTCTTTTTTGTACATCGCACTCGGGCTTTTTTATTTCTCGGCTATAGTGTGTGCACGCGTACGCGAGCTTCGTGTGCGAGATGTGCGAGCATATAAATTGAAAATTATTAGAGTAGAAAGTAGCGATTTTCTTGAAAATTGCGCGGAAAGTCGCTGCAGGCGCATTAACGAGCTTTTTTTTTTAATAATCCTGCTCTGTTAATTACGTTAGATCAAGGGGGAAAGTTGACGAGTGTAAGGAATTGATTGATATCAGTTTTCTAAATATTCAAAAAAAAAAGTGTTTTGGTTGAAAAATTTTTGAAATATTAATTATAAAGCTAATTTGTGCATGACGTGGGAAAGCTCGTTTTGTAAATTAAATATTCTTTGTATAAAATTTACATAATTTACGATGAAACACATTACTCGCTCATATATTTTTATGTGAGAAATTTATTAAATTTCAACGTTTTTAACTACTTTTTTTTAAGAGAATAATTTTGTAAATATGAAATTATTACATTTTTAATAATTTTAATATGCATAAAAATGTGTCGCTCAGTCTTTATGTCCAAAACAATATAAAATGTAAAATCTCGAAAAAAAAAGAAATATAAGATAAAAACATTTACAAAATGCACTTGAATAATTTATCACTTTTAATTACACCAATAATAAAAAAAAACTACCTCTTCTTGAAAAATCTTTTTATTGCCAAAAAAGGGGGGCATCCCACAGCATCCTCCAAAAATTCGAAACTACCTCGTATCCCGTGAGCCTCCGAAAAAAATGTGCAAAAACCCATCCTTTCGGCGCAGAGCCGTCGATCTCGGGGGCAACCTGTTCCGATCGAGCGTGAAATTATCTATTTGCCCGGGTAATTTTCTGCGCCGACGATAAATCGCAAGCACGGCAGCTAATTTACCGGCCTTAAGACGTTACGCCCATCCCTCAATAAGTATATAGCCTCAAACCACCGAAGAAAATTACGCGTACACGCACACGTCGATCCACGAGATCCAAAACTAATAACTCACTACTCTGCAGGTATTCCCTCTAATTATCCTTTCCCAACACTTGCGTTCCACGCGGTCTAGTCGGCATCTCTTTTTGTAGCTGCGTTAACAAGATCCGCGAGTGGTGCAATAGCTGCTACTCTATCCCAGCACGAGAGAGAGAGACTCGCTCTTGCTTTGTGCCCCAGTGTGCGCCAGCAGCTCGGGGCCGTGGAGAGAACTTCTTCAGGGCGTCTGCCTCATTAGTGGCCTCAAGATGCGAGACGCTGGGGATTTTCGCGGCGTAAATAACGCGGGGGAGAGCTACGTCGGCTCCTCCTCGGCCAACTCCCAAGCGCGCCACCCTTATTCGTCCTTTGTAATAATGATAACAATGTTATATACGTTATGTGATTCCTAGCACTCCCTACGGCCGACCGGGCTTTTAGGATTGCGGATGATTGCTGAGATTTTCTTGGCTGCTTGGGCTTGGGGAGAGAAAAAAAATGGGTGGATAAGAGGGTGTTTAGTTTCAAAGGAAACGCGTTAAAAGCGATAAATTGGTTAATGAATTAGTTTTTGGGAATGTTTAAATTATTCGAAAATTTGGAAAAGACGGAAGTCGACCCGAATACAAGCCAAACATATTACGACACTAATGAAGAACGATTTGGCTTGCCTGATCAATTCCGACGCGGCGAAACAATTATCAAATAAACGGGCGTGCGGGGATACACCCTAGGATGACAAAAATTTGACTCAGCTATTTTCTATCTCGAACCGTAGAGGCGCGTGTGACTTCGTCATCAGGGCGAGGCTTTTTTATCAAGTCCCTCTCTCTCTCGTTCCGATTTCCGGCGGTAAAAGGTATTTTAATAAATTGGTTTCTTAATTTCTTCTGTAAACTGTGCGGAGCAGACCAGTCAGCAGGTTTAACTTTCGTTAAAACGCTTTACCGAGCGTCACATTAACGATAATAGTGATAGATGAGACTCGAGAGGAAATAAATGTTTTTTGTTGAATCACAAAAATAATCAATTCGTTACGTCGTCCGAGAGCGCAAATCAAAGACGAAACGTTAATTAGGGCGAAATAAAAAAAAAGTTTCATGTGCCGTTGACGATAAACTTTTAAAGCCATCTAAACTTTATATTGCCTTCCCACGTATATACCCTCTCCGAAATGTTACAACTCAGAGGGACGCAAGGGGGATCCGAGAAAAGCCAAGAAATCATCTAAACCCGACGTTCCACAAATCACAGCTTGCATCTTCCGGGGAAGGTTTTTAATTTCGGTATGAAAAATAAAAAGAAATAACAACAAAAAAAAGGAAATAAAATCCCTGGTGGGTGCAAAGCACTGGTATTCGCAAGTGTGTATACGAGAGAACGATGGAAAAAGTAACTAGCGCGAGACGGTGGAGAGTAGTCGGGAGGAGGGCAAAACGGCGAGGTAAGAAAAGAGAAGGACGAAGCGATTCGATGGGATTCACGTGGGAAGAGAAAAGGATTGGAGAGTCGAGAGGAAGGAAAATGCGGAAGAGAGAGAGAGAGGGCAGGAGAGTTGGTGTCGGAGGAGAGGGAGTCGGTTGAAGGATGAGATATATACGCGGAATGAGGCAGACAGTTTGTATTTCAAATTTAAAAGCATTCGACAATGGATGCTTCTCCGTTATTGTTGACTCGCTCGCCAGACGAGAGAGAGAGAGGGCGAGAGAGAGCTGGTGTGGTCGGGGCTGATGGCCGCGATGAAATGCCGAGTTTTCCGAGGGATCGAGGACAATTTTTGCGGCACTCAGTGTCCTTCTGTAGTTCACCCCCTCTCGCTCTTTCTCTTGCCAAATAAATTATTCCGCGGATGAGCGAAGCTTATTTTTCCTCGGCTAAAGTCGCCGACTTACTTTCCTCGGGGGGGCGAAAGCGAGAGCTCGGGTAAGGAGGGATATACGTATATAAACGATAGCGTTTTTGCGGGATTTCGAGAGGAGGGTATACTCAGGCCGGCTCTGGCTTCGGCCTGATGCAGGCCTCGAGAGTTGGATGCAAAGAGAGCGCGCCTGCGCAAGTGAATCCCCTGCCCTTTACTCCTCCCCCCCCCCCCCCCGCCTATGCCCGTCTCGTCGTCTCCGCAAAGACGAAGCGCGAGCGTTTTATTTTTCTTACGGCACTTCTTGGTGCCTTCTTTCCCTCCCCTCACGCAGCCGTCTGTATATTCACTCAGTCGCTCTTCGGTCTTTCTTCATTTTTATTTGTTTGCCAGCGCCTTTTCTGCTAATGACTTTATTTTCTACCCTTTACGGTTACTCGTTTATCCATAGTAAACCCGAATTTTTTTCAAGCGGATTAATGTGCAATGTATATTAATAGTTAGTTATTTACTTCGTCCCAATTACCTTAAAATGTCTAAAACAATTTTAAAAATAAACAAACAAAATTGATGGTTTATTAAAACTGCCGAAGAAAAAGAAGTCAGCCGTCGCCGAGGCAGCCCCTAAAGAAATCCAAGATCCCTGCATATTCGTCGCCATCTGCTCAAACGAAAACGATCTTTCTCTCTCTCTCTCTTTCCTCTTCTCAGTCGGCTTCACCTCTTCTGCAACCTAATACTCTCGATCCCTCCCCTCGCCGTCGGCATAAAAAAAGCCTCGGTCTTTGACGGAGTGGCGGGGAGGCGCACCCTCGGAAATATACTCGCGCACGCGAGAAAGTGCGAGGGAGAGAGAACGAGAGGGGGTGAGTAGGAGGAGAGTGGCATTCGCTTTATTCCCGAAAAGTGACGACGGGGTGTCGGAAACGTCAGGCGGTCTCTCTTTCGATTTTGATTGAGAATAACGCTCGCACCCACACACAGATGTATGTGTGTGTATACGTATATCTCGCGCACGTATAGCCGAGCTAGAGAGGGTGGACGAGGTGTAGCGCAGCGAAGCGGAAAACGGTTTTGCATCCCGCGCGCGAATATCGATTTCCTGCGGGACCACGTCTTCGGCTGGCTTGGCGAGTTCTTTGCTTCATTTTCGGCGCCCACACCTATATATAGACACACACCCTCGACGACTCTCTCTCTCTCTCTCTCTCTCTCTCTCTCTCTCTCTCTCTCGTCGTCGTCGACGCCTTCGTATAGTCTATCGCACACACCTCCCTTACCGCGCGTGGGAATCTTCGACGGAGAATTAGATTAGGTAATGGACCAAGATCCTGCGAGAGCGAGGCGCACGTGCTGACGCATGAAATCGCTTTTCCCTCTTCGCAAGCTCAATGAAGGACGCTCGCTGCTGCTGATGCTCACGCGGTTGAACATACTATTTTTCTTAAATTTTTCTTTGATCGGAGGGTATCGAAAGTTTTGGGTAATTAATGTAGAAAATATCGAGAAAATAGTGTTGATTTGGTGCTCGAATAATAACAAAAGAAAAGTCACGACACACGAATCAAAAGTATTAAATCCAAGAATGAACCGTTAGACTCATCATCCGCAATATCCGCGAAAATCAACAGTCGACCTTTCTCTGCGTATTAACGAAAACCCCTTCATTACCGGGCGAGTACAGGCCTATTCAATCGCGCCTGCGCACGTGCGTCGAAACAAAAGGGCCGTTAATATAATCTTGCCTGGCTAACCCGACCACTCTCTCTCTCCTTCTCTCTCTCTCATGGCAATTTAACATCGAAAGGCGCGGCCCGGGCAATTTGCATTAGGCGCCGAGGGAATTACGGGCCGGCGAAATTTATGCGAGTAGCCGATGCCGCGCGCTCGCTCGCGATATTTCGCTCCGGAGAGAGAGAGAGCTACTTTGCGCGCAGAGAGAGAGAGAGAGAGAGAGAGAGAGAGAGAGAGAGAGAAAGCGTGACCCGGCTAATGCCCGTATCCATTTGTGCGCGCACTATCTGCACGAGTGCAGCTTTATCTCTTTTCTCTCTCGCCGCCGGAGAGATGTAATATGTTGCGCGTGGGCCGCTCCTACCGGCTGGCTCCATCTTCAAACCGAGCTGTAATTTTTTTGGGGGATACCAAGACTGATTGCGGGGATTCGAAGTTGCGACGTTAGCGACGATAAATATGTAAGGTTATATTGATAAAATTGATAAAATTTGGACTTACTTTCTTGCCATCCAGTTCGTGAGTGCCTTGAGCTAAGACTTTGTCTACGCTCGTTGGATCTGTGAATGTGATGAATCCGAATCCTCTGTAACAGAAAATAAAGGGATGATTAATATTGAGCGCTTGACAATCATCATCGATACGGCAAATGTAAACACTGAACAGAATGAACGTAATGACAGAATAAAAAAAAATACACAAAATAGTGTTTCCTTTTATCATAAGCTACATGACACTTAGATTTAAAAAAATACGATATCCGATGGACGTAAATAAAATAATACGTGATGACTTTGGAATTTTAAACCAAATTAGAGTACACACGTAACGTTTAATTATAATAACATGCTTTTCATACCGGAATATTTACACTCACACACACTTATAGATATATCCAAGGCAATAAATAATGAAAATAGAAGGGAGACATTACAAGAGGAAAAAATTTCATTTCTTCGTACCGTCCCAAGTAGCACCTGAAATAATGGCTGAGCTACAACTAGCAAGCTTATTCTCCGTATCTTGTGCTCCTGCAAAATTTAATGCCAGGACGCAACAACGGGCGTATTCAAAATTTTGGTACTAAGTCTGGCTTCCTTGAAAGCTAATCTGGGCTACTTTAGGATGTCGTGCACATAAATGTCGCCCGTGTAACGTCTTTATGTCTCACTTTAGTCCGCAATATAAATGCACCAGTGTGCCAACGCAGATACGTGCGATGTTATTTTATTAAAATTTCGTTACAAAAAAAAATAAATAAAGAAATAACGCGCTCGACTACCTTGTGAAATATTGGAAAATGTCTTCGGCTACATGGATTAAATTGCAAAAGCCAATATAAAATAATAAACGTAATATAATAAGAATGTATTATAAAATAAGCGACATTCGTTATTGGCATGGCTGACTATTCGCTTGTCAATACTACTTGTCTCGGCGAAGCTTTAAGCAGCCGAGTATCGCGACTACGTAGACGCCGATAAGCAATCAACTACATCAATGCCAATACGGGACGACATATTTTTCCCCCTTTTTCTAGGTTACCACAAAAATAGTATACGAGAAAAGAGAGAGAGAGAGAGAGAGAGAGAGAGAGAGAGAGAGAGAATAAAAGTCCAAGGCGAGGCAAATTTTTCATAAGCCCAAAAATAGAACGCCCGCGAAAAGCCATGAAAGAAGACCGAAGTCCAGGCCAAAGTATAAAGAGAGAGAGAGAGAGGGAGAGAAAGCTCCTGTATTTTTTACGAGCCCTAGACAGCGACATCAGCGGCGCGAGCCTGTTTCTTCCCTCCGCCCCCCCTCGGCACTCCTGTAGTTTCTTTAAAGTAAAACAAATATCGGCCGAGGTCCCGAGATCGCGCCCCCGAGAGCTCGCCGCCATAAATCCGGATACGGCGCAGCTCGGTCAAACACACACAGACACAAACACGCTTACGTATACACAGACGCAGCAAGGGAATGCGGGCTGCGCGTGCGTATTAAAAGACAGTTTTGGCTGGGAAGCTCGGCTCGCGTGAAGAAACGATTTTTCCCTCTCGCTCGGTGGTATACGGAGAATATAGCCGAAACGCCTGAAGAGAGAGAGAGAGAGAGAGGGGGAGAAAGGGAGGTGAAGCTAGCCAAGGCGAGCGGTTTGCATTTTTCATGCCCAAGAGAGAGAAAGAGGGGGGGCCCCGGAGTCGCCTGGGCCGGCACTTATTGAAAATATTTACATGTTATTTATGGGCCACACATGCTTCCCGAGAGTGGAGCTCTCGGGCTGAGCGTCTAGCCTGGACTACCGCTGGGAGCTCTACAACCCGCCTCTTCTCCTCCTCCCTTGTATTCCGATGCAACAACATTTTTCTAGCCGGCTCCAATTCCTTGCTCGTTTTGCTATTCGACTTGCTGCTGCCATTCTTTTCCTTCCTTTCTTTTGTTACATTCATAAAGCGCTTACTGGAATTACTTGACATTTTCTTCCGTCTTCTACTCTACGTACATGTGTGTGTGTCTATACATGCCTAGCGTATGTGCGCGCGTAGTGTAGATGTGTATACGATTGGGAAACAAAGCGCGCCTGAATACGGGAGAAACGTGAAGCGAAATTCAGCTCTAGTTGCTTTCTTATTCCCCTCGCCTTTCCACCGCTAAATTTTTCTTTTCAATAATTTAAAAAGTGGGGGGGGGAGAGGGAAAGGAACATGCTATACGCGTTTGAGATACGGAATTCCAGTCTCCCGTCATAAATGTCGGACGTTCTTCTTTTTTTTCCTACGCGAAGCGATGCAGCTCCGAAATCACGATACAACAAGGCATTCAATTTTTATAAAACTATAGGAAAAAAAAGAAACACAAGAATAATAATAAATACAAACGTACGATCAATACAATAAATTTAAATGTAGCGGTGTGTAATCAAGAGTAAGTCGAAATAACATATTTTTGGTGACTGTATCTACTGATTTATTTAAGTAATAAAACACTTAGACATTTAAATAATGCGTCATGCATGACAAAAAATTAATAGTCATAAGGTTTAAACGTAATTACCCGAAATAATTTAGACGAAATATAATTTATATTAAATTGATGCAAAATCTTTCGAAATCGGATTTTCTTAGTTGTATACATATTGTAAAACTGTACTAATAAAATAGGCAAACGAAAATTATTTAGAAAGCTGAATCTACAGAATATTGCATAACATGCCACTTACATATTTCATATGCGAAAACACAATTCTAATAATCATTTCAATCATCAGTCGAAAAAATAATAATAACGGAAGCACTATTGCCTTTAAAAACTAGTCAGCATGACAGCCAAGAATAGCAACACCGATGAAAAGTAGCAAAACATTGTTACCAGTGACGGGGGAGGGGGAGAGTTAAAGCCAGCATTTTGTTATTTTGGTACAGCGCGATAAACACGCTTCGTCTGTATAAAAGCTATATCTGCGAGAAAAAACACGCGAGAATAGTGCGCGTACGCACACCAATATATATATATATATACACACAGGCCCAGTGCGCATAACAGCAAGCGCAACAGCGACGGACTTTTAAAGAAAATATTTGACGTTTGATAAAGCCTCAGTTGAATATCTTTTTGGTGGCTGTATTAGCTTAAACAATACAAATGATAATCTGCTTGATATAGCGTTGGTTCGATTAATTGAAAATGTGATCTAAACGTAAACAAAGATATTATCTTGTTTTTTAAATTATTTTTTGTACAAAAATAAAACAGTTTTTAAATTATACTTTTATTTATAAGTCAGGAGAGGGATATTTTGAAAAAACTTTTAATTTCACCTTAACAAACTCGCTCGTAAATTATTTTATCTTCATTAATGTCATTAAAGAATTTCTTGCAAGCATAAATTTTCAATGTATCGCACTATGCGGATACGTATATTAAAGCGAATATTGAATATTAATACAGTGAACAATCTTTAGTATACGCGCGCTGCACTAGCGGTGCTTAATTAATAGTAAATTTATAATGAACTTTGTCAACTTTTCTTTTTATATTTTTAATAAATTTTCATCAATTTAAACAGTATTTATTTTATAATCTTAATATCAGTTCGATGTATAATAGAACAGAAAATTTGCCATTGTTTATTTTTTTAAAAAACGCGTTTTTAATAATTCTAATATGTCCTCATTAAATACACGGCATATTTATAAAAGTACATGACGATATAAATATATATATAATACATAGAAAGACACATAATAATTTGACAGATAAACAGACAGGTCTACAACGACGAGAGAGAGAGAAGAGAAGAGAGAAGAGAGAGAGAGAGAGACGTTTATGTGCCGTTAAATGGCATCGAACATACCTTGGCGTGTACATGCGGCCAGTACCGTCCATTATATACGATGAGGCGGGCTCACCGCTGCTGAAATTAACACACAGAGGCTATGTTCACTTTAACGCTTTATCGCTATTGTATGCACCGTCCCCTGCACCACCTATCTTTTTTTTCTTTTCGTTCTCATTCTTCCCTCTCGTTCTCCTCACACATACACACAGACACACGCTTGCGCACGCGCACGTATACTCACGTGACTCCCGCACGTGTTATACACTCTGTATTCGCGAGCGCCTAATACATTTGGCGAATAGCCAGTCAATTCCATAGAGCATTACATTCCGGTTTATATGCCTGCCGCTCACGGCAACGACGACGACGACTATTACTACTTGCTTGTGAAATTTCCCACGAGCTTGCGGGCGAACTTTTTAATAAAGCTTTCATACACGCCACTACGGCCGATACCGCGTGAAGTTTTGAATTGTTCGACTCTAATTTGAGAAACGCATATGTCGGATTTTTCGTTCTTTTTTTTCTTCATTCGCTTCGCCGGAACTGACTAATTTGCTTTTGGACTGAATTTGAGTCGACTCAATTAATGACTTAACGTGTGCAAATTTAAGCGTGTTTCTATTTGTGAAAAATTTAAGCTAATACGTTTCTACTGCCATGCCATCTTTCAGCTGTATAGTGAATTGAAGAATTGAAATTTTAATGAAGTGAATTGATGTACTTTTTATTGTCTTTAATGAACAGTTGTACGCGTTCGTTATATACTTTCATTGTAAATAAACAAACAGATGTAATGCTCTATGAAAAAGATAAAAATATGTGCAATCCAGCTAACAACATTCACGTACAACACGCGCATCATCATCTAATCGTGGTAACAGGGTAAGGGGCGATTTTGCGTGGACAGCGGCCGATTCTCAACTTCCGCCGCTCTCTTTTATTTTCCGTTCCTCTTTGTGCCATTGTCTGTCGGCACTCGTTTGAATTTCCCTTCCTCGCGGATAGGTAAAGGCGAACGCGGGAGGTGAGAGAGAGAAAAAAAAGGAAACTAAATTTTTGTTACGTTCATCAATCGCGTGCTTTCGGAATTGCATCAATTTCAGTCTGGATAAAGCCGTCGATTTCACGCGGCTGTATAACGCCAGGAGCAGATTGGCGAAAGAAAAAAAAAAGGGTGTGAAATTCACGACCGGTGTAATTCTGCGTTATCGCCTGTGTAACGATGATTTTTTTCCGTTCCAAAACGAGAGAGAGAGAGAGAAAGAAAAAAACCTCCATGGAAAAAGGTTTGAAAAAAAAAAGGGAAAAGGGCGTCGGGTGGTAACGCAGGTATAAAGGGCAAACAAACGGTTACGGCTCGGCCGTCGAATCGGCAGTTGTCCAATCAACATTAAAACACCAAACAATACACGACACCAACAACAGCCAACATAACATTAACTACGATGTACACATTTAGACACACAATTCTTGTGGGCCCCCCGTCATCCCTCCCTTCCTTCGCGTCACCACCTCCTCCACCCCTTTCGCATATATGGGCTACAGCGAGTGCGTGTGCGCGCATACAAACCCGGCTCTCGACCTAGGCTTCAGCTCGCGTCCGACATTATCATACGTACATTTGATCAAAACACTCGTACGTGTTCTCTCGCTCTCGATGCATAAACATTAATGTCATCGGCGTTTACCCATTCCCCCTACTTTTTTTCCACCTTCGCGAAACACTTGCCTGCTAATGCTTGCGGCAATTAAAAATTCAACGTTTGCTACAGTACCTATTCACATCGATATGCATTGATCTTCTTTTCGCATAGAAGCAACTGCGCACTGCCTACGCGTGGAGAAAGAATGCATTTACAACGCGTAGTCGGTCTAGCTTCTCTCCTCCCTCAAAGTCTCGCGTCTCTCTCTCTCTCGACTTTTTCCTCCTGCACTTCCGTCTGCCCTTGAGCTCGCGCATGCAGCAGCGAGCCACTTGTCACCCGGGCATTGTACGTGAATAATCTATGAGAGGCCGAGCAGCTAAGGTTGAGTAGGAGAGATTGCAAGTGGAGGAGGGTCACAGGAAGAAGAAAAAAGCTCGGCTCTGCCATAAGCCAGTCCCTCGTCTACTTGAGCACGACGCTGAACACGGCGGCTGGAAGGGCGACGATCCTCCACATTTTATTCCTCCAACTTTCGTCTCTGTCTGCCCGCTGCTCCCCCTCTTTTTTTCTCTACCCGGCGCGCGAAAAAGGAAACGCCAGAAAATAGCGTACGTGTATAGCGGGGAGAGCGTGACGAGCGTATTTGTTGGCCGCGGCTTAAAAGTCGCTGCAGCACGGGTTTGTATAGATGAGCCATGGGCGAGGGAAAGACACTTGGACCGAGGGCTTACGCGTGAGAAAGCGGGAAAAGGGGCGCCGAGTCGAGCCTCGAGTAATCGATTTGCTAAGAACTGAGAGAGATGATGTGCTTGCCCTCTGTATTCCGAAAGCTAAAAACTGTTCCTTTTGCTCGGATATGCCACGTTGGAGGAAGATGTCTGCTCGTTTTGAGAGCCTGATGAGGCGCTTTTTCGTTTGCCTCCTCGTACGCTCTCATTCTGCTCAGCGTTTTATATATTGCACGAGAGGCGGAGAGGGCAAAGGAGTTTTACACTGCGCGGGCGCTTGGCAAAAGCAAAAGAAGGAGGATAAAATTGAAAATTTAATTAAACGAATTTTGTATGAAACTTTATGTGCCTTTTTGGTAACGGATAAGATTAATGAAATTTAAACAAAAGCCGCCGTCGGAGCAAGAGAGAGAAAGAAAGAAAGAGCGAGAGCGAGGTGGGACGACAGAGGAATAACGCGAGGAAATTGCCTTTACTAATTAAATTTCATTAATAAAACTATGATAGCTGTAAACTAATAGCAGTCATTCATCTCCTTGTAATAATAATACCCTTGGAAATTGGCTTTCAACCTACGTACACCGCGCGCCTTGGCGGAATGTGAAAAGCAAGGAAGCTAAGCTTTGTATCGCTTGAAAAGCTCGCTCTTTCTCTCCTACCTAGGCTAAAATTATGTGGTAGTATACTTAAAATTATCAAAGGATACGGAGTTTATCAAGACGTTTAAGGATTTTCGCGAAATTTCTCATCAAGCGACACTTAAGATCCGTTTATAACGAAGTTTCAATATTGAACAATCCGCCGGCTTTTCTTTTAACAACAATTCAGATAGAAATTTTATTTTCACAATTATATTGTTAAAATAGAGAGTAAAATTGAAATGACTTGGCGCTATAATTTAATTTGGGAAAAAAATAAAGTATCATCCGAAACATCGATTCTTTGCTAATTTCATAAACCCTTCCACTGTGTAACAATCTGTAAAGCTATACTCTTCGCGTTATGTTTACAAAATTTTTCCCAAGCGCGTCTGCAGTGGAAAAAAAAGAGAAAAAAGAAAAAGTGTAATCCAAAGTCGTGGCAAGACAGGAGGAGCAAAGAAGGGCTGTGGAAAACCGATAAAAATATTCTCCATCTTTTTCAAGTCCTTAGCCAATGGCGGCGGGAGGTGGGTTGGAACAAAAGTGGAGATGCCGTTAATAAATTCCATCATCATAACCGATAAGTTCTAACGAGCGTAATGAATAGCAAATCCTCATTAGGGGCTGCGAGCACGCTCCTCTAGTTTTCCGCCGAGTTTCCTTCCTCCCTCTCCCCTATACACGCCCTTATCTCTTTCTATCTCTCTCTCTCTCTCTTCCTGGCTTCCTTCTTCCTTTCTCCCGTGCTTTTCTAAAAAGCGGAGCGAGCCCGGCATTCTAGAGCACAGAGAAAGCTCGCTCTTGAGCTGAAGAAAATCAGGGCTGCTAAGTATCGAGAATTTACCGCACGCGTGCGTTTGCCAGTTATGTGTATACTCTATCAACCCGTATTGTGGTTAAGCTGTATCTCTTACTGTTTACTAGATATCTCCTCATCAAATTTCCTGCTTCATTTTCATTTTCACCTCATAAAATTCCTAAAACCATCCAAATAAAAAAAAAAATTTCAAAAGATTCCATTACCAATCCTATATTCCAAGTCATATTACCACAGGCACTCCCGAGGCATCTTTAACTTTTTCGTCGGGCTCGCACACACGCACACGAACAAAAGCACCAGCCCGAAGTTGGAGACGACGCAAGACCTGTGCGCGGCGCATATACGCGCAAAGTCGTATCGGGCGTATTTATGCAGGCAGTCTCATTGGGGCCCTCTTACTTCGCGCGCGACGCGAAACTTAGCGTAAGTGCCGGCCGTTACTTAGCCCGGTAGTTTCTGCTATTGCACTAGCCTATCCCGAGCTTTTCTACCATACCCCCCTCCGCTCCCTTAACCCTGCTGTTCCTGGTACTGCTGGAGTCGCGCTAGTTATGGACGCGCGCCCGGGCTATAAAGTTGCGGGCCAGCCAGCCAGCTTGCAGGAGGTGGCGTGGGGGGAGGGGGCAGATAAAGGCCGTATTTACATGGTCTCCTCCTTTCGACGAACGGCACGCGCGGCATAACTGCTCTTTAAGCAAGCGCCTTAATTCTCCCCCCTATCTCTCTTTCTCTCGCCACAAAGACAATCAAGCAGCTCTCTCTCTCCTTCGCGGCCTACTTCCCCTTTTACCTCGTCCTTCCTCGCAGTACAGTCTCGCGCGTTAGTTCACGCTGATACAGCGCTCATCCCCCTTCCCAAGGCTTTCTCTCTCCGTCTCGTTTCAGCTTCTTCCGCACGGTTAGTCTCTCTTGCCGAGGCCCATCGCACCGCAGACGATCGTTTATTCCGAGCTTCCTCCTCACCCTCCCCGGTAATATCGCGGAAGCGCGACGGCGAACAGCTCGTCGTCGTTCCCGACTCCGCAGCGCCATCGCCTGCGCCGCCACTCGTTTGTGCGCACACGTGTCTGACGGCTTGATGTGCTAGCAAGAGAGCGCCTCTCCCGAAAAACCACCATACTGCGCCTCGCTTAACGCTGTTCCCGCGATCAACGCTGTATGGGCCGTCAGATTTTTATCGAGCTGCTTGAATCTTTTAAGAAATCGTAAGAACCTTTATTTTTTCCGTTCCTTGTCTTATTCGTCTTTCAAAGCTCACAGATAAGAGCGCTGCGATTGCTCTCGAGAGATAAAGAATCAATTCGAATGGGAGAAATTTGTTCGCATACCAAAGAGACGACTTGAAAATGTATAGATAACTTTTGCGTTGCTGCGTAAGCACGATCTCGCGCGTAAAATGACGCGCTGCTAAAACGCGAGCTTTGAAAGGCGCGTTCGAGAGACGGTACGAGACTGCGCATAAGCACTCTTTGCGATTGACATTAGTGAAGAGTCGAGGTGAGGGAGAGAGAGAGAAAAAAAAGATGGAGGGGAGTGGGGGAGTAGGTATGGAAAAGAAAACGCGCGTGGAGAGCAAAAAATAAGGGTGGCCTGAATGAGCAAGCGAACGACAACTTCTCTCTCCCTTCCTCTTATGGCATCCTTCTTCCCATTACCGTTTCCTGCGCCGGAGAAAAAAACAGACACACAGATACATAGGAGTCCAGCCTATGTGGGCAACGAGAGGCCTCCATCTCTGGCTCGTAGCAAACGTCCGCTCGATAATTATTCCTGACTCTTGCATTTCTATCCCTGTCTCTCTCTCTCTCTCTCTCTCTCTCTCTCTCTCTCTCTCTCTCTCTCTCTCTCTCTCTCTCTCTCTACGTCTGTGTCCGGGAATCGTGGGCCGGCACCGGTGTCGGCCAATGGCTACCATTACCATCAAAGCCGACCTAACGATGCCCACTGCGCCACCCGCTACTGCCACTCTCTCTCTCTAGCCGCGCGTATTCCCGGTATAAACACACGTGTTGCTAAGCACTCCCATATTCCCCTTCTGTCCAACAAGCTTTTTTCTCCCCCTCTCCTCCTCTAGTATCCTCTCGTTCCATTTTTTTTTATCTCTGCCTTCTTTTTTTTTGTACGCTTGAAACGCTCGAAATCACTGGGACTAGAGGGAGGATGAGAAAACGAGTTTCCAACGAATTATTAGATTAACGCTAATCAAGCGAACGATCGGGTGATCATTGCCGGATTATCCAACTAGGAGCGTCTTCTAATTTTTTTTTTTCATTCCCTTTTTTTTCTCTCCGACGCATCGACGTTTCGCAGTTGGCGTACTTAATAAACGTAAACCCCGAGGATATTTTAATAATTGCATCAACAAGTTGCGAGTTTAATGAAACTATTTAAGCGAGCACGAAGAGAGAGAGAGAGAAGAAAAAAGTCGCGCGAGATTGAGGGAGAAAGATATGGGGGCCGCTCGCCATGGAATGAAGCGGAAGCGAAACAGGGGGAAATTAGAAGGGACGCGAAGAAGAAGAAGAAGAAGCCAGTGGACCGAGCGACTTCTGTACTTTGCCTCGCCATCTAATGACTCGGCTGAATATTTATAAAGCTGCGAGAGCACCGAGTCTTCGCCAAGGCCCTTTCTTCTCGGCAGCAGCCTCTCCCCCCCCTTCTTCCTTCTTCTTTTCGTGTCAGCTGGCTGCTGCTCCTCTCTGGCTTTCGGCTACTCGAGCACGCGGCGCTCCCGGCTACAGCGGATCTTACACGGAGAACAAGTAGAGGCCCCCTCTTCGCCCCACCCCGGAAAGAGCGGGACAAAGAGCCGGCGACGCGCGAGCCACGCTCCATAGACTTTCATTGTAATTGCCTTGTTCGTCTCGATTCCCCTACTCCCCACCCCCTCTCTCTCTCTCCTCGTCTCTGTCCCTCCCCTGTACCCCGACGTGTACCTCTTGGGCTCGGGAGCCAGCCTGAATTGTATTATGCAAATCGCAATCTTGCCGGGTCCCAGGCGCCGTGGACTACTCGATTCAACAGCTCGGCTGGGATGGCCTGGGAAAACGACGACTCGTGTCGAGCTGTGAAACTCGTAAGGCTTATCATTTTCTTGGAGTTTACTTTTTTTTTGGTTTCAACGATTTTTGGAATGACGGAGGTTTGCAACGTTCATTTTTCTATTGATTTGTACTTTGGGTCTTATCTCTCATTTTGATAAGGTCAAAGAAAAATAAACAAACGATAGAAATTTTATTCTTCAAAGAAATTTTTCAATTAACCAGGGAACGCAGCCAGGTGCATTCGCTCACGCTCGGCTTGCGACGATTCACGAAATTTTTACGAACGACTCAGAGGAAAGGGGACCAAGCACGGGGCGTAATCTCTAATTTTATTACGTTTTTAGCCAGCGGTTAAATTTTTTCACGGACCAACCGAGCGCGCACTGCGGATTAAAAGATGAAAAAAAAAAGAAAAAAAAACAACAACAAAAAACCCGAGTTTGGTCCTCGGGAAAAAGAGTGTCGCTCGCGACGCTTGTGGAAATATGAATATTCATCGAAACATTTAGGCCGGGGCCCCGAGAGCGTAACTCAATTAGCAGCGGAATAATTGGCCGGCCGCTGTGCGATTCGCGCGGCGACGAGAAGAAGCAGCGCCTCGCCTGAGAGTAGATGGCCCCTAGAAAGTGGGGGAGGCTGGACGATACACGGGTTAGTACGACAATATGGCCAGGGCGGGCCAACTCCCACGAGGAGGAGAGAACGACGACTCTTATCCGATTTGCCAGTAAACTTCTCCGGATGTCGACACTTTAAGAGATTCGCAAAACAAAAACTCCTGCGTCCCTTCCTCTCTCGGCCGACCTTCTTCTTCTTATTCTTCTTCTTCTGCTTCTTGTTTATACGTCCTTTTTCTTTTGTAATTCCACGCTCTACCCTTTATCCCTCGTACCCTGGCCTCTTATTCCCCCCTCTCTCTCTCTCTTGCTTCATCTTTCAGAGGAGCTTTCTTGTTTTCGCTTTTTGTCTTACTGGTATTCTTGCTTTTTTCCGACCTACCCCTCGCTCCTGGAGTGAAAAACGTGGAAAAGCGAAAGAGAGAGAGAGAGTCTGGTTGCTTTTTACTCTCTCGCCGTCTCTCTCTCTCGGTCGTGAGCGGGTCGTCGAGCTCTCGAGCATGGCTTTCGGAACTTTTGACATTCGCTGGCTTTCTCGCTTATTTGCATGAGACGTCCATATTCATAGCGCGAAAAAGGGCTATTTTGTCCGAGATTAGCAATCTTTGTAAAACAAAGGCGCGCGGCTTGATCAAAATTAAACGAGTCGAGTCCTGAATTTTTATTGAATTTTCCTTACTTTGGCATGTTGAACGCCACTCGGATATTGCCCCGAGCGTATATTTTTTTTTATAAATAATTCAGGCTGGAAACTAAAACAATTCTCACGTTCGAATACTCGTTAAATGTTGCCGCTTTGAGCAACACTTGTTATGTTAAACGCGTCTCGGAATTAATAATTCCACGCGAGATGTTCAACACGTAATTTATCAAACGGAGAATTTGATTTAATTTCATCCACGTAGTAGCTATTTCTTTAATTCTTCGGCTCTGTTCTTCCTTAAATTCCCAACTAAAAGTCATTTCACCTCCTTAGCCATTCTCTGTTCCTTTGCATATTTCGTTCGTTTGCCTCTTTTGTTTGAGCAGGTAGTTTTTTTTCTTTTTTCTTTTTTTTTTTTGAAGCTTCGTTTATATTGCAGCGAGCACCGGTTGCTATATTTAAACGCTTTAAAACACTTAAGAGCTTCGTCTTGTTAGCCTTAAATTAGAGATCGATTCAAACTTCCCTCGTTGAGCTTCTGCTTTGCTGTATTGATTAAAGGACAACTTAATTGCTCTTTTGCCCGTTTATTTATTTATTTAGTTTTTTGCGCAAAACGTTTTAACGACTCCTGCAACGAGGCAATTACGAATAATTGATATCATTATCGAGAATTTTCACTAAAGCTTCCATTGTTCTTTTTTTTATGGCCGTTTTATAAGGATTTTTCCATAATTTGCATGTCACAGTGTTATTATTTTGTTAAAGTACGGAATATTATAAAAATTATATTTCACGTTGTTGCCATTAAGTTAAAAGTTCATGATTGCTTTTTGTTAAATGCGTAAGAAGTAATTAACGAGAATTTCCGATTATTTATGTTCAAGAACAAACTGTCCATTTCATTACGTTGACTTTTTGTTCGACAGTAACAAAGCAATGTAACCTCATTCCAACTAGTTATACGCGTTAAAGGATATCGAATATACAAAAGCGTCTTATCAAGCGCAAAGAACTCGAGATTGCTCGAATAATTACGCGTAGCAGTAATAGAGAATACCTAAAAAGGATTGAAATTAGACCACCTGTTGATGCATTACCAACAGTATTTAGCAACAAGTACATTATATTCCGCAAAGAGAGCTTAATTTATTCAAAAATACATCGCTAAAATTCGAGAGTTGTCCAATTAATTTCGCTTAACGGTTACAACGCAAAGCCCCTAAACTCGTCCAATCAACCAAAGAAGCTAATAACGAAACAATAAACAAAAAAGACAAATAAAAGTATTCACCAAAATCCAAGCATAAACTTTAAACAATTCCCCTCGGAGTCAGCGAAAAAATTCAAACGCGCCAGCGAAATCACTTTGGCCGCAAGCTCTAACCCCGTCATCACGTCCTAATCCCAAGCGTTCGCTCGCATATCGAGTCGCCGCGCAGCTCGCAAAAAGAATGGATAATGCGCCAGCGGAAGCTAAGCAGTTCCCCCATCCCCGTAACGGCGCGTAGGGAGGGGGGGAGTAGCCCCAAGGAGACGAAGACGACGTCTAGATAAAAAGAGAGGAAGAGAAAGCCAGCAAAGCCAAGCTCGGGCTAGCTGCGTCGAAGAAGAGACCTGTGGATCCGAGTGGGGCTTGCCGAGTACTCGCGAAAGCGAGACGGCTCAAGAGAGAGGGAGAGAGAGAGAGAGAGTCAAGGTGGAGACACAAAAGGGAGGGAGAATCACTTGAGGCGCGTATAGCTCGGGGAAAAGGCAGGAGGGAGAGTTGGGAGAAGGGCGCGCTTCCGGTCGCACGTTCTGTTGCCATGACTACCGCGAGAGCCAAGGGTCGGCGCGGATCTACCTTCCCTCCCTGCTCTCTTGTACCTATACTATAATCCGGTCCGCTCTCGCTGGGATATGCCGCGTTTTGCAATCCTAGCTCGTCTATCCGTCAGACTCAACACGTTGCGTCGACTTGCTCCTTCACAGCCTTATGACGCTATGGCTCGACCTTGTCGTCGTCGTACTCCGGGGCTTCCCCTCTCTCTCTCTTTAAGGCTTTCTCCTTTTTCATCCTCTCTCTCTTTCGCTTCTTGGCGAGAAAGGATTTGTTGTGTCGGCGACAAAACGTGGCCAAGGGATTTTAGCAAGTTCTCCTTTGTGCCGTCGGCGAGATTGAGGTACGCCGGAGCTTTTTTTTCAAGTTGTTGAGCTTGCGCTCTGTCCCTCTCTCTTTTGGTAAATTTACCGGCGAATCAACTTTGTATTCCATTACAAAAGACGCGCGAAGCCGTGGATACAGCGGCTCACCGATCTACTCAAATGAAAATCCGATGAGTTTTTTTTTTAATTTTTCGAAAACTTGCGATTATGACGACAACGAAAAAGCTAACAATCTGCTTTTCTATCTTTTTTACTTCTTATTTCTCCATCGTCAAAAGATTTTTAAAATGATTGCCATTTCGCTCTTCTTGAAATTTAACAGCTGAATTTATATTCCACAAAATTTTATATGAATTTGTCATAATTTTTAAAAGCCATTTTGCAGGTAATAATCCTTTTCACAAAAGTCCATCTCCAACCATTCCCGAAGACCCGACCGTTAAATATTAATTAATTGCGTTGTGGAAGAAGGGCGAGTGGGGCAGTTAAAAAAGCGTTTATTAATTTTATTTCGAATAGGCATGATAATTAAAACTCCGCCAAGCGTGAAAGTAGCATAATTTATCCTTAATGACACGTCACAAAACGGCACTACAACTGCAAGCACACCCGACAACCCAGTTAATCCGAATTTCAGTCAAGACGAGAAGAAAGTCGCGGCATCACAAAGATCGCAATACAAAGACCCTCAACTCAGCTGACAAAATTTAATAGTTAATTAAGTTCGAAGCCGGCTACAAGCAAGACGAATCGCGCGAGTTTAGCCGGAAAGCTCTCTCTCTCTCCCTCATTCTCTTGGATAAACGTCGGAGGAATGCAATTTTCAAATTCTGAAAACGTGCGCGACTGTATGCAAACCGTAGGGTCGCGCATAGATTCGAACGAGCAGTTGGCATTCCCCGCTTCACTAGACGGCCTTTCTCTCCCTCTCTCCCTCGTTCTCTGTCCTTTCCGCCCCTAACTCGCTCGTCGGGCAAGTTAAGCCGCGCGAAGTCGGCAGAGCTACGAGCTGCATTAGCGCATACGTGGCCGACACGCGCTCGCGGCATTCTCTCTCGCGCTCTCTGACTCCCGAGAGCCGCCATTTAAATTTCTCTCGTTTCATGTAAGGAGAATTACGCCCGAGAGCGGTAACTTTCCCAGAGGCCATATTGGCGCAGTTAACTACCCCCTCCATTTGGAGGACCGGAAATTCGGAGAAAACGCGCCGGGTGAATAATTCACTTTTTTTTTTTTAATGGGAAAGAGATATTTTTTCGAAAAATTTTCTTTTCAGATTTTGCCCTTTTGAAAAGTCCACACCGAGATTAAAAGCGAAAAAAAGAAATTGAATTTATCGCGGCGGGAATTTCGGGGGAATTTCCTGATTCCCGACAACTGTGACGAGAACGACGAATTTTGTTGTGTTCTCATAATTGCGAAATAGCGTAAATAATCAGAAACACGTTGTCGTAATAGAATTCGATTTCGCCCGTGAAATTTTCTCGAAAATTCCTCGTTACAAGACCAACGCGTATGACTGTAAAGCAAACATTTTCACATTCATGAGAAAATCCATGTTCTCCTCTTGGAAACACATTTTCCAGAATCATAACCCCCCCTCTCTCTCTCTCTTTCGAAGAGTCGCCTTCGCCGAGAGTAACATTGTCAAGGTATGATTTATCCAATCTAGCAGGGCCGGAGGCAGTAGCGAAGCAGCTGCTAAAAATGAAAAATAAAAAAAAACTGTTCGTGTCTTTTCAGACTGTGGCTCTGAGCTTGTGTCTGTGTGTGTACGTGTGCATGCGAGTGTGCTGCTAGCCGTTCGATTTCGAGACGCGACACGTGACGATAACGTGACACGACTGCCAGCGCGACCGAGTGATCCCTGCGGGTGCCCCGTGGGCGTAGCCCTCCACGCTAGTTACATGCACACCGCAGTCCGCTTCTGTATACGTGTGTACGTGTGCGAGGAGAGATCCAGGCGGTCGCGTGCGCAGGACGCATTTACAGCGACATGCTTCGTCTGCATTTCCCGTAATCTCTCCATCGCCTACTTTCCTCCGCCCCTTTTTCCCTCCTCATTTCGCCTGCTTGCCCCCTTTCCCCTGCTGCCGGCACATATACACACACGCGCAAGTCAAGTTAGAAAGAGAGAGAGAGAGAGAGTTAGCAGGAGCGGGTATGTGGCCAGGGCCGATATCTGCGTCGTTAAATCTTTACGCACGTGAGAGTGTGATTTGTGAGGGAGGCGATGTATCGATTAGATAAGACGCTGAAAATTACGCGATCCAAGCTCGAGCAACAGGTCTTAATTAAATCTTTAATTAATTTATTCGTTGGTGGGGGAGGCGCGAGAGGCTTGGCGTTTTGAGCGCGATAAGAAAGCTGTAATCGCGACTTATCAAATGATTAATAAAGTTGTGCGCGCTCGTAGGTATTTTGCTATCGAATATTCGACTATTTGCGAAACTGATAAGTAATGAGGTACACTTGTATTTATTTGCATCGTTATGTATAAGGATAAGAGATGTTAGTACGACTAAACACACGCGTAATTTTGCCGATAAACGTCTCGTAAATAGGATGAAGATCTTAAGTCGTCGCGCACTGTTTTAAATTCGAAGTATTAACCCTTCCAGCATGAATGAGGTCGCTTTCTTAATAAAACCGACTCACGAGCGATTAAAACTGACGCCGCGCGCTTAAAACAGCTGCCACGGGAGCTAACGTAATCCCAACCGTCTTATACTTCCGACGCGCAGTAAGCATCCGAGGTACTCAAAAGTCCCGCGCGTACGCTTTCCCACTCCCCGCGCAAGTAGTACAAGTCAGCGTTCAGTCGGACGCGCTCGATTATTCCGCCGTTATTTTCTTCGGCAATAAAAGCAAGCCTCAATCGCATCTGACTTTTGTGTTTTAATTACGCGAGAGTCCACGCGTGCTGCCTTACTCTTCCTCTCTTTCTCTCTGTCTCTCTCTCTCTTCTCGACAAACTGAATTGCACAGGCTGGCGTAGTCGTCAGCGCTGCCGGCATATACGCCGAAGCTATTTGCATTTTATTGTTTAATATAAGTTTATGTCTTCATCCGGGCAAGCCGCGGCTGCGCCTTTCTACCACCCCCTCTCCCCAGAAGACCCTTAAACGAGAAGCGTCCACTTTGGCTCCAGCGCGGCACGCTCCCACGGATTTTGCGTTCACGTGCGCTCACGTCGAGAGCGAAGGTCTAGTGAAATGAGTTCTCCTCCGAGTGTACCTTCTCTCTCTCTCTCTCTCACGTTTGCCCTTACGCTTGACCTATTTTACGTGGCGATTGTAAATTTTCGAAATGCCCGCTTCAGTCGATGGCAATCAATTTCGTGACTATTGCCGAGGAAGCTTGAACGTTACGAGTCGAAGCTTGAAAAACAAGTTATTTTACGTTTATTTGTAGGATTTTCCCAAACGTAAAAAAAAATTATTTCGCCTTCGGCGCTCCTGTCCTCCAGAAAGTACTACTACGCGTCTGGGCAGGTCGAAAGGCTGTAGAAGCAACGTGATGGCAGAGACCTCTACAATGGATGGGGGGGGGGTTGAAAGCACAGTCGGCGGCTTTTTGACAAGCGCTGGCAACGTCTGTACACAAGGGGCAAGCAAATGCACGGGGCGATTGCCGCGAGAGCTCTACTCGTTTCACCCTCGTCGAGCATTACATTTCGCTCGGACTACCAAGCCGTAAGGCGTGTCGAAGCGCGCGCGTTGAACAAAGGAGAGGAGATGCTGGCTTCTTGTGCTCTCCAAGAGTTTTCCGCCAGGGGATTTAAGCGGTTTTACTTGTTGCCGTGCGGGAGTTACAGACGTTGGCTGTTCATAGATGCTGGCTTGATGAGTGTGTCGGCTGCGCGTTGGTTTGAAAGAGGCACCGATATTAACTTATTCTCAATTTTTATGGAGGTGGAGGGGATTCGAGGATGTTTGTCAAGCAAACAACCTTGGAAACTTTGGAGATTTTGTGTATGGAGTTTGAAGGAAGACGATCAGTCATTACCGTTTAATCGATCGAGCTAAAACTTTGGTATCGCCGTCTTTACCGCTCTTACACCCCGTGACACACGCGCAGCGAGACGTAGACGAGGAAACTACTGGAAAATTCAAATCGAGATTACCTGGAGCTTATTAACTTTGCTCGCGCCATTCCCCACCTCGGTTTCGCCGAAGAAACGCACCCTTAAAAGAAAGGGACGAAGGGAGAGGAATGTAGCTCCGCTCGCGACGAGCCTCTCTTGTTACGGCCAAGGAGGGAAACCGCTCGGCGGAAATGTAAATGGCCGCCTTATCGCGCGTTACGGGGCCCCTCATTAGACCAGTGCTCTGCTCCTTGGACCCGCCAACTCTCCGGTGCCATTTGAACTGCTGCTGCATCGACGATCAAATTGCCGAGGCTCCAACGGCCTGGAAGTCAAGGATTGCCTCTTCTCACTTGTTGCCCTGCTAATGTTGCGAAGAAGCAGCGCGACACTTTCTTCCCCCCCAAGGACCACCGGATATCTCTCTTCTTCTCTCTCTTTTTCTCGGCATTTGGGGAACGGCAAATTTCCCGTGCTTTGTCGTTTTCGGGGCCGAGGTGATGAAAAAAACGAAGCGTAGGCTAAACGTGTCAGCTTGACCATTTGTCATGGGAATTATAAGGATGTGGCGAAGGATACGCACGTGGGAGATAGGCAGTGCTTCTTTTTTTATTGCGTGACAAATCACGGGCGATCTCTGTGGGGAAACCGTTTGATTTGTTGGGGAAATTTTGCTTTGACCGTAGATTTTTCGAAATTGTTAATATTAAGAAAAGAACGAATACTGAAAAAGAAAATTAATGATTCTAGTAAGAAACTGAACTAACCCTATTACTCAATGATAAAAAAGGAGATTCAAATACAACCAGGTAAATTTGTGGTAAGCAGCCTTAACAATACTTAAAAACAAAAATTGTCTCAAAATTCCCAAGAAAATCCCCATACAACGGAAGAGAGAGCCGTACCTTCGGCGACGCGCATGAATACGTTAGCTTAAGAAAATTTCAAAATTCAGTTCGCCGAAAACTTTTTCAATTTCTTTAATATTATTCGCATGCGCACCGCGTGAATTTTCACCGGTAATGTCGGCGACTGAAAATGTTGGCAAGCGCAGCCGTGGCCACAATACTCTCTCCTTGCGCGTGTCCTAACCCTTCCCCATTTCACCTCCAAACGTTTTCCCCTTTTATTTTCACGAGCCACACGCAGCGCTAAATTTTTCGAAATAAGATTTCGAAAGGGGGAGGGAACCGTGCGAGCATATCGAACGAGCAAACCTTGGCATTCTAGATACTTCGTCACGAAAAAAACGTCTAATCTTAAAATTACATTTTCAACGGATAACATCATCTCTTCGCTAACTCCCTTTCCTCCACGAGCACTTTATGGTAAAGCTCGGTAACGTATTTAAATCCTCGTCCTGCAAAAATATCATACGCGCACGGAAGTGACTGTTCCAAAAAAAGCGAATAGCAGCACGACGCATTTTTACCGTCGAACGTCGTAATTGGATAGAATTCTTTTACGGCCGCACATGCAGCTCGACTCGGAATATTTTCCATAACCCAATTAGTCCTTGACGCGCGTATTTGTCTTACCGGTACAGCCGTCTCGTCGCTGAAACAACCGTCCAAAGATTTTCGACAGAGTCGTGACGAATATTCACAGCTGCGGACTCTGTACGTCTCTCAGTCATACGCTCGCAATAGTTCTCGCTTCGTAAATTTTATTTCGCGTCTTCAATAATGAAAGCCCACTGCAGCGTAGGCAAATGGATTTGCTGCCTGCGCGTTAGCAATGTAGAGAGGACACGAGCTACCAAGTAATCGTTTTTGTGAAACTACCGAGCTGAGCTCTCTTCTCTCTCACTCGTTACACAGCCGAAAGCTGCTAATTCCGTAGTTGTGAATACCGATGCGTATTGAATAAAAACGTCGAAGATGTCGAGTTCCCTTTTCTCCCTACTCGTCCTCCACGAATACTGTACGTCCTCGAATTAAAGCAGCAATTTGGATATTGGCATCTATGTAAGATAGCGAGAGTGAGAAGGAGAGAGATAGTGAGAGAGAGCATTATTGCGTGTCCCGGTGAACTGCACGAATTGAGCCCGGTTTTATGGTCCCGGCCAAGTATCCGTAAACCTCGAGACAGTCGCGCGTTTAAGAGGTTATTAGCTTTATTTAGTGCCGCTGAATACAAACGATCAACAAGTAAGCCCCTGGACTTGCCTCGGGGATATATATATATATATATAGGTTTAGTCGTGACTTTTTTTTCGTCTTCTTGTTTCTTTTCCTTTTCGGGAAAGCGACTCTGCTTTTGTGCTTTAGACAGTGAGTGATTGCCAACGGGATGTTTTTAAGTAATTGCTCGGCGATTCTGAAGAAGCTTGCAGAGCTTGCAGTGCACTTGAGTTGACAATTGCATTAAGAAGGACGTCGTGAGTTTGATAATACGTAAATAATTATAGACTCTAAATTTGACGGTTAATTTTTTATAGTCCAGCCGAATACACGTACCTTTTTTTTTTAGAGAAAAATTGTTCACACAAAACTACCCCTGATAATCCAAAATTCGTGCCTTCTCTGCTCACCCTCCTTTACCAAAAAAAAAAAAATCAACATACTCTTTATCACCGAAAAATCACGCAAGCCATAGCGGAGTCCCATCACTTAAGACCCAAAGCATCCCCATTTGTCTTTGGGAAAACAAACGATCCATCTCCCAACATGTCGGGGAACGCTTTTACATCGAATAAATCGCGGTGGGATGGGGGAGAAGAGAGAGAGCTATTTTTTCTCGTCGCTCTTTTACAGGCCGCACGCGCCTCTTCTAATCCCGTCAGCCTCGCAACTGCTCTTCTTTTTTTTCCATCCCACCTCCACGCCCCGTATATCCATCCGCACCAAATATCCGAGCTACATGTAGTGTGTATATCCGCAAAGCCAAACAACGCTAGAGCGTTGCGTCTGACGCCATCAGCGCCTAAGATTAATGATCGATGCCGCTCCCCCGCTCTTAAACCACCGAAATATTCGACAGTCGATGTATATAAACGCTCGAGTAGGGCTCGCGCGAATTTCCCGACCGGCTGCGGCTCGTGTATCGCACTTGGTTCTACTAAATTGCCGCGACCCTCGCAACACCACCTTGGGGTACTTACGAGGGAGGCTGTATAAACACGCTGGGCTGAGTAAGGGAGCCAGCTGTAGGTATAGGATCCAGAACGACTCTCTCTCTCTCTCTCGCGCGAGTCTCGCGTAATACAGCCGAGCGCGCGACGCTGCGCCGGACATTTTAGACCGCCATAAATGAGCCGCCACTCAGGGGCACCGGTAGCGCGGCCAGATGCCCCCCTTTCCGCCTCCTCCAAAGCCTCGCGTCGGGCATAAACTTGACGATTCTCCCCGCTTCTCGGTCTTGCGGTCTGAGGGAGGGGGGGAGCAGACTGCGCGTAAACGCCGTTTCGCGCCCTACTCGTAAAACACTCTCTCTCTCCCTCGCACAAGACGCTTCTGCGTTGGCTCGCGAGCGTCCGAACGAGCTTACGAACGACACATCGAAGCTAGCGTTACTACTGATGATGCCGCTCGCCGAATGGTATGTGTAAAGCAGCGGCGTGGGTAAAAGCCAAAGACACTTGATACCCACACGCGAATACGAGCGACTAGCATACGCGCGATGCGAAGAAGCCGCTCGGAGCTCTATCTCAAAGTCCCTAACTACTCTTGTGCGCCCGCAAAACAGGCATGGCCGCAAATTACGCAAGTTTTGCCGATGCGACTGGGAAGACTTTAGCCCTCCCCCTTGCACGGATGAATAGCGAGAGAAGCTTGGAGGAACGAGACTTGAAACTGTTTGGATTAGCGCTGAAGAAACTCTCCGCTGCTCTACCTCCATTCGTCTCTCTCTCTCCGCTTTCGTTTGCTAATCTTGGCTTCGCAAAGGTCTCGTGAAAAATTTCCGATACGTATACTCTTTACTTTCCTTTTTTTTAAAGTTAACAACCGAATTATTTTTTACGCGCGCAATACACGAGCGCTGTGATAGCGACATTTTTTTTACAGAAATTTCACGAGAGCAAATGCAGCATCATCTCAACTGGAAATATTCCAGCGAAGTACGCGCCTATATTTACATATTCCGTCGTTAAACGAGAGAAAAAAAAGAAAATTTCACATAGCGCGCTTCCATCATCGCTGCTACCACGTCGAGGTCGTCGTCACGCGCTTGCGCTCATTACAATTACGTCGCGGCGTAAAAAAAAGAAAATAACCTTAAAAACAGGCTCATAAATTTTTTCAAGTCACTGTAAAACTAGCAACGCCGTTTCATTAGGTTACGAGCTCGTTGAACCAAGACAGGAAAAAAAAAATTTCATTTCGAAAAAGAATTCGCAGCGAATGAGCAAACCGAGAGAAACAGCTGACGAAAAGGGCGTGGGAGAGGATCCTGGAGTACAAAAGGGCACCACAGGACTTTTTCTCTCGTCATTTGTCACGTGGGGTCCGGTTTCACGCGGATGCGCGTTGATTACCAAGCCGAGGATGCCCCCCTTCTCCGTACGTCCTTTGGACTATATGCCGGACAGCTGAAGCCAAGAGAGGGATATAGCGGTAACTAGGCGGAGGTATATGTGACCGGCTGTCGCTATTAATCACGCGGGAATAATTAACAGAAGACAGGCACCTAATTAGAAAGTTATCGCTTCTGATGTCTCTCGCGCCTATAGTTTGATATACTGCCGAAGGTGCCGAGCGTGCATCGTCCTCCCCCTCTTCCTTTCTCACACCTCTGTACTTCCTCTTCCCCTCTGACTCCCCTCGAGTGGCTCGACGAGGTCGAGTCTGCTTCTATACTTGGTCCTCTGTAAGCTTGCGATGTTTATTTGTTGATGCTTGGACAAAGTTAGTTCGAGCCTAAGAGTTGCGTCTTCCAAAAAACTTGATAACGCAACTGATGGAAAACAATAATGTGGATGTGCGAGGAAATAAAAATATGAAGATTCATACCAAAATCACGGAGCACGAACTGATAGGATATCTTGTGAAGCCTGTATCGTCAATCAGCATTAGCATCGCGAGGATCTCAATGTCGGGATAATAGAAATGAGCATAGAGCGAGAGGGAGAGAAAGAGCCGTGCGGTACACGGACGCGGCGTCGTAGGACGGTAATCCGTCATTGGCATTGCGCCCTAATAGCCGTGCAATTACACAAGTGCGCAATGCAATAGCCGGTGATCAGAGGCGAGAGCGAGGTAAGGCAGCTTAAGTACGTAATGACCCGAGAGCGTTCAAGTGACGGACCGCATCGCTACCAGCGCCGTGTATAACTACCAGACGAGAGAGAGAAGACGATTACTCGAGGGGCATCGATCAGTAGCGATCCAACGATCGACGCCTTGTCCGTCGCTTACGTCCGTCACACATTGGAGAAGGGCTTGAGCGTTAAGGCTCTCTCGCCTACGGGCATGTTCTCTCTCTCTCCTCCCTTAGCCTAAGTGAATATCCCTAACGCCGGCGCCATTCGAGGTAATTAGTGACTCGCCTAAATCACAGCAGCTGCACCAGCCCCGCGGCTCGTCGCACTTACTCCTCCTCTTACCGCCATCCTCCCTCCGTCAGTACGCACCGAAGAAGCGAGAAGCTTGAAAGGAGCTGCTGCGAGAAGAGGGGAATTGAAGAAGAGAGAGGGTTCGGTCTCAATGTGCATTGATTGGACAATGCGCGGCATTCAGCGCTCTGCTGCCACTGTGTTCTCTTCCCTCCTCTTCCACCTGCCTGCCTCTATCCCTCTCTTCTACCGCGAACTGGCCTCCAGCAGTGCTTTGCTAGCGCGTCGCTATCTTCTCCTCTTTCTCGCAGTAGCCCCGGGAAGCAACTCAGCAGAGTCGCCTCCACTCCGCACTCTCTGGATTTTCTCTCTCTCTCTCTCTCTCTCTCTCTCTCTCTCTCTCTCTCTCTCTCTCTCTCTCTCTCTCTCTCTCTCTCTCGGTCCGACAAATTCTCCGCGGTGTGTGGCGGCGGCCACTTGCCCGGGAGAGCTTGCGCATTCTACGCGCCAGCTGGAGGAATTCGAATTCGATGAGCGTCTCGCCACCTACCTACCCCCTCTTCTTCTACCCCTACCCCCTTGCCCGTTGTCCGATCGATCACAGCAGCGCTAGCCACTTGCTCTCTTGTACACGCCTCTCTCTCTCACCCTCCCGAGAAGGTATAGTGCACCGGTTAATAAACAAGAACGCACAAAACGATCGTCTATGATTTATCGAATGCTCCCTTCCTCGGATACTACGGTTGGATCGAAAGTTTTTGTTTTTGAGGAGGACACGATGATTCTGTTCCTACTTTTGGACGCATTTCATTTTTCTTTTTGCCAAGCTCGTATTTTTGCGTCTCTTACTCGGATAAACTCGATTCTATGTTGCTTCGGGAGTAATGTAGGTCGCGCACGAGAATAGAATGAGAAAATACATACAGAAGAATGAAGAAAGCCTCCTCGCGTATTATTTCGCAAAGTCGACGAGGACTCCGCGAACTATCCCTCCTTCTTACCAACAAGATCGTTATTTTTCGGATTTTTCAAAAAATATCGTCAATAGCGCGAAAGAGAGAGAGAAAGGTCGAGCAAGTTGACCCAAAGTTCCGGGGATGTTCACACGTTTATACGTTGCACTTTTGCTCTCCTCTCCCCGCCCCTGCTTTGTTAAAGTTATTTCCAGCCGAAGATTCTCCCTCCCTCTCTCGACACTTTTTGTCCTTCCTCCATCCTGTACACTCTTAACCTCCTACCGCGAAACGAAGTAGAGCGTTCGTCTGCCCCGAGAGCCGCGCGTATGTACGCGGGCGCGCGAATGGAATATCGAGCTTTCGGTTAGAAAATACCAAAGTACCGCGCTGCAATGGTAAACAAGACCAAGGATAAAAAAAGCGAGAGAAAGCTCGGGACTTCTTAAGACTTTGTTTGGAGCGAGAGGCTCTCTATACAGAGCAAGAGAGAATAGTTCGGCCGCGCGGAAAGAGTCGATAAATAAAATCCGGCGGCGACGGTAAAGAAACGTTGTGTAGTGGTGGAGGGGGTGGGAGCCGCACGACTATCGCAGAAACAATATATAAATCCACGCCGTTCGTATATCAAGTTTTACGGCTCGGCTCGCGCGCGCCTCCCACCGCCTACCCGCAGGTTATTTACGCGACGGCGGCAGTCAACTAGCACACTCTCCTTTACGAGAAAGAGAAGGAGCTTGCAAGATCAGGACGAGAGAGTGTCTTGGTATCGATAATGATTAATTCCAGCTCGCGAGAGAGAGAGGGATATTTATACGTCCCCGCGCGAGTAGTAACACCCTGTCCCCTCTTTCTCTCCACAAGCTCGAACGCTATAGACGCGCGCTCGTTTCGGAGAAAGATTTGTTTGCCACTAAAATTCGAGGCGAGCTTGTTGCAAGCTCGAGTAAACGTGAATCTTCCGATGTTACTAATTTATAAACGCTCCGGAAAGCGAATAAAGTTGGGGTGCGCGCCGGTAATTTGTAAGCGAGCACGGGCGACGGTTTTAGCTCCTCGGAGATAAAATGAAAATCAGAAAGTCCGGGGGCTTTGAAGAAGAGAGGGAGGAAGGGGGGGATCGGGTAGTGAGGTCGAGAGGAAACGACAAATTGTTATTTCAAGCGGTGAGAAAACTGGACGGGAATTAGCGAAGTAATTAAGAGTCGTGAAACGAAGCGAAATAAAGTCGACGAACGACGACGGCTACCTTGCCACCCCCTCCCCTCCTCGTTCCTTCGCCCCTCTCTCGCTCTTTTCCTTGGTGTGTATCAAGCTCGTTCCGGGCTTGTGTCATGGAAAGTCTTGGACTCGCTTTAGCCCGCAGGCCGTTTCCTCGGTGCAGTTTCTCTCGGGGTAGTTGCGTGGTAGCAGAAGTAGCTTCCGCGGATCATGACTTCTCTCTCTTTTTTACTCATCTAACTCGAACGGCTTACATAAAAATGCGAATCTTACGACTTGAAAGATATCTTGTGGGTGTACTAAGTGCCCGGAATGACAGTCGAGGATAAATGGAATAAATCTATTTCGCATAATCTGTATACTGAAATTTAGATAAATAGAGATAGATTTGAAACTCTTACGATTGATTTTTCTTTAGTTTCGGTTCTATATTACTCCAGCTATAGAAAGACGGAGAAAGTGAGAAACAAAGTTGGACACTGGTGAAATTAAAATTAGTTAAATCGTCCGAGTCTTCTTTTTGACGACCTTTAATTCTGAATTAGACTCGGAAGGGGTTGAGAGGGATTTTACGCGAAGTTGAAGGATGAAGTAAATGAAAGATAAATAATTAACCGGCTTCTCGCGCGCTCATCTAAACTTTACGAATGTAGGTCAGCAATTGCAGCGTCGGTAGTTTTGTTATATTTAGGCGAAAAGCTCGCGCGCGCCTTCTCTGCGCGTTGTTTGTCTACCGTGTATTACGCAAACAAATGTACTCGGGGAGGAATTAGTTTAATTATAAACGCACTGAAGATTGTTTAAAATTTAAATGAGCCTTATTCCGGCCCCTTATATTTAAAAGACAGCTGAGCGCGAGAGCAACGTCCCCTTCATTTCGTTTCAACTTCATTTTTCAAGACAAATTATCCATTATAAATTTGGTTCGACTCATCTCAAGGCCTATTCTATTCTATTCTATCTCAAGGCCTAGTCTATTCTCAAGGCCTACGAAAAAGAAAGAAGAAAGAAAAAAACAGGATCCAAGTGAAATTGCGATAAAGTCAGCGTGGAAAAGAGAGAAATCAAGGGAACGGAGTATCTCCGAGAGAGCCGAAACGACGCGGCTGGCACGGAGTCGGAGACGACATCTGGCGCTTGGCTTTGTCTCTCGGCCAAGACACGCCTACCCCTTACGACTTTTCCTCTCTTTATAAACACTAGCCCGTCCGCGGCTCGCGCGTCTTAATAGCCACTCGCTCAATCTTTGCAGCTGGGGGAGGGGAAAAAGCTCTATCGCGACCAGATAGCCGTGGGCGTGACTCTAGCGAACGATCACTCTTCTCTCTCCGCGTCGATTTGAATTATCCGGCTAGCCAGATGACTTTTATTGAATTTTTGTCATAATCTATTTGTCACGTCTAGCCAAATATATCTATGTATACACGAATGAAGAAAATAATCAATGATTATAAACAAATTTTGTAAAAGTCCTTGATACGTTGTGCAAACAAGTGGAGAAAATGAAAGCAGCCTTTTTTTTCAATAGCGCAACAGACACATATACACTCTCTGACTATTCACGAACGCTAAAGTAGAGGAAGAAGAGAAAGAAGAAAAAAAAATTGCAAGGAAGCAGCCGAGCGTTTCAGAGGTGTAGTACTACACCCGAGGGGATGCGCCAACGAGACTTTCGAGATTTGAAAACGAGCTGTTCAAAAATTCGATTACTCCCGGGCAGGCTGCGGAAATAAGGCCGCGTCTTCTGATTGGGCTCCGCTACGGACTGGAAATCGCTTTGGAATTGGTTATTATTACAGTAACTTCGAGCGATGCTCTAACTCACCCCCACCTGCCCCCCCCCCCCATGACTATCGTCAATTAGAGCAGCCTGTTATACGAGCGGAGAGACTATTGGATTGTTCGCGTATGGATTCTTGGCGAGAATTCGAGCGGAAAGTCGATTTTGATTGTATTATTAGGCTTGATTTTGTAGAAGCTGAAATTCTTAATTAAACTACTTTTTGGCCTGCGTATCGAAGCCGAATTAAAAGGCAAAAACAATTTTTTCCTTTTTATCTTTTTAAGCTCCTGCTCGATTTGCACTTGCTAATTTAAAGCCCCGGAGAAGCGGCACATTGAGCGGCCTTAAATTTTCAATAGCCAGGCTAAAGCGCCGGCAAATAGCGCAGGGAAATTTAATTCAACATTGGGAAAAGGCCATCGGCATAGAATACCAAACGCGAGCCGGCTGCGAATGTTCAATGCAACAGTTTCGTCGCCATGCACCGCCATTTCCCATTCGCTTCAGCCGGAAAGAGAAGCAAACCGAAAAAGCAGAGCCCTTTTTCCAGGCTATGAGAGAAAGAGACTCCGGTAGATGTACGCTATACGGTTAAAAAAATCAAGCGCATTTTCGGACTCGTAAAAAATTTATCTCGCGCGCGCGACTTTTCGCGCGGCTCGCTCGTTTCCTTCCCTTCTCTTTCTTCCTCTCTCTTTCGAAAAAAGAGACAGAGGGAAAAGGGCTGGTTCCAAGCGTCGCGGAAAAAGCGCCGTGGCTGCTCTGCAGATAGGCGCGCGGAAGCGGCTCTTGGTAACGCGGGCTGCAAAAATCGTGTCGAGCGCGCGGGGTAGAGTCGCAATAAATTGAAATATACGTCGGCAGGGCCAGAAAGTAAAAAAAAAAGAGAACAATCCGGACACGCGAGCGTTTTTGGCCCTCTGGCGGTGAGGGTAGTTATCTGGGACTCTCCGGCGAGCCACCTCCGCTCCTGCTGGCCTTAGATAAGGGACGCGACCTTGTAATCCTCCGAGCAATATACGTTAAAACGCTCCTGGCCGCTGCGCTACCGGACACCTGTCTCTCTTTTTTTTCTTTTACCCTGAAATTTTCGATGTTGATACGACTTTATCGAAATATTTTCTACGGGTATATTTGAAAAAAAAAAACAGAAAAAGAATAAGATGTTCACGTTGTCCGAACTAATCGGCGAACGTACTTTAACAAAGCTGAAGTAAGGAGGAGAAGAGAGAGAGAGAGAGCAATAAAAAGACCGGACGACCGAGGGACGGCGGCGTCAGGTGTGCCGGCATTACTTTTTACGCTCATCATTCATTTACATAGACGGCATATTAGCCGTACAGCCTGCGCGCCTCTCGGCATAGTGGAAGCCCGGCGTCGTGACGAGAATATATGCATCTTAGGGAAGGCGCTGGTGACGCTGCTAGCGGCGGCGGCCGAGGCAAAAGACGTTTAATCACGTACGCTCGGCTCGCGCGTATGCCGCGCAAACGCAATAAGTGCAAGAATTGTGGCGCACGTGTGCATAATCCCCGGTCTATAATGCAATCTCACGTGCGCTGCCGGGCTCTCTATAATGGCAGCGGCGTTACTAACGTGTGCGTCTCGAGCACAGAGTACTATGACTCTCTCTCTGGTGGAGCATCGAAGCCTCAAGCATAGGTAAAGGGGGGTGGCTTCTACTTTTGGGATGATAATCAGAGAGCGAGCGCTGTGTGTGTCTGGGCACATTATCTCGGCGCGCTCGGTAATTAGTTTCGCGCGCACGCGACGATGAGCGGCTTGCTGCGCTTCGGGTACCCGCGACGACGACAACGACGACGAGGCACACGTCGAAAGTTGGGTATACTCTGTTGAGCTTGGCGTGATGCCGACGTAAACGGACAGCTCGCCTCGCTCTAATAGCTGATGTACACGCCGGCAAAGGAGAGTGACGACTAGGCAAACTTGGCCGCCTCCTCTCTCTCTTCGTCACCGCAGAGACTCGTCGTCTCTCTCAACCTTCCGGCAGGCAAATGTCTTTAGTCTAACATTGATTTATTGCGATTCCTCGCCTCCTCGCATTCTCCGTATACGAACGCTAGCGCAGAGACATGCGTATGACAATGAAAATAGTCGCGGTGATTATTAACTCGACGAAACGACTGCGACTCGGGCCGAAATGTCAAAAGCTTAACTACTTCTTACACAGCTTTCCTAAGTTAACCGCGAGCATTACGACTCTTTTACAGCGCCTACGAAATTCATTCAAAATTTCAACTCTCTTATTCTCTCGCACTGTGCCTCCAACCAAGAGCGAATAATTTTAACTATCCTCGCGCTTCCCGCGCGACTTGGACGATTTTACGCGACTAATCCTTCTCCGAAATGCAATCAATTCCTTTTTCAAAGCTCGCTTCCTCTCATCCCAAGCTTTCCTACTGCTTTCGAAATGGATGTAATTATGGGAGGGTCAGTAGAGAGCCGGAGAAGGGAAAACGGCCGTAAACCGGCGATTCATCAATGGCCGGGAGCTCCTCGTAAAACAGCGCGCCTCTCTCTCTCTCTCTCTTCCTTTTTACTCGCGATCTGTCTTCGTCGCTCGGCAACTTCGCTGGTCTCTATCGTAAGAGAGGGGGCAGTTGGAAGACGAGCGGGCGATAATCGAAAAGTCTCTTTAAAGCACTGCTGCACTCGGAAAAGTTTCCGGCGAGAGCTTCTTCTTCTTCTTACCCCCCCCCCCCCTCTCTCTCTCTTGTCGTAAGCTGGGATGACTGCACACTAGCTGCGAGAGGAGAAGAAGAAGCGCGGCAACTGGGCAACCAAGTTCTGGCAATTTCAGGCCCTATCTTCGCGGAGCCTTCTCCCTCCCTTCCCCTACCAACTTTCTCTCATTCTCCTCTCTTTCTCTTCTATACTCTCTTGACTTTCGAGAGTCATCCATTGTACCGATGTCCGATTAATTTACTTCTTGAAAACCTCGTTCGCTCTCTGGATCCCCGTGACGTGTCTAATTATTTTTTTTTCGTTGCTGTACGGATTTTACAAAAAATTGCGCGCACAACGCATACACCGTCCCGCTGATAAATGACGAGCGTACCTCGTTGAATTATTCCACACAAGTAGCATGATTTTGAAAATTAGGGGTATATACGTATGTATACACGGGCACGTATTGACAGTGGGCATAATAAGCAAGCGCGTGTACGCCAGCTGCGCGCGTGTATGCACGTAAAAGCCTAATCGATTCGTCCCCGCATTTGGCTATATCGCATTGGCCGCGAAATATCTGTCCGTCAATAAAAGCTAAACCAGCCGGCGGCGCAAGAACGAAAATCGAGAAAAAGACCGTAGTAGACCGAGTAGAATCGCACGAGCACGTAGACACAGTAAAAGAGGACGGGGGAGACAAACGCGTGCAGCAGCCGTCTCGCGAATCGCTTCCGTGCAGCTAATTCTCTATTATTCAAACCGCGAAACGATACACGCTCCATCCTCCTCTAACCCCTTTCCCCCCTCTCTTATCCAGGTATATATGCTCGCCGATACACGAACCTCCCGTGTGCGGCCGAACGCAATTGCTCTGCCTCTCTCGGCGTATGGGGAGGGGGAGGAAAAAGCTTGCAAAAGAGAGAGAGAGAGAGGCAGCCGATGCCACTCGGAATCAAATGGCCAATAAATAGTCGATGCGCCGTGCGCCCGGCTAGTTGGATTTTCAAATCCATCGAATCCCGTTAATCATCGCTGCGACGATAAAGCCGTGAGAGGGAGGGGGGGGGGTGGAGGAGTAAAGGGGGCAGGCTGGAGGACCAGCGCGCTAAAGCGGCGCTGTTTATTGCCCGCTTGATTTTTAGAGCATACTCGGCTGCTGCTGCTGCCACTCCTCGCCAGCGGCTCTATTTGCATGACCGCGAGGCCGCGGGAAGAAAGAGGGGGGGATACTCTTTATCGCTATATACGTATATATACACCGTCGGGCTGCGTATATACAATAAGCTGCGGCTGCGGAGCCTCTGCTCTCTCGCAATTTTGTTTGCCACTACGCCCGGATGATTTTCGACAATAGCTCGATAATGCCGAACAGTCTTTCTCTCTTTCTCTCTCTCTCTCTCTCTCTCTCTCTCTCTCTCTCATGCGCTCACAGTTTAGCGGACACATCGCTCGGACCCATGCACGCGCAGCGATGGTAGGATCTTTAAACGGCTTTTTAAGTGAATACGCTTGATTTAGCGCTGTTTATCACTCGCGGTACGCTGCGCCTCCGAGCGGCCTCGAATGAAAGAGCGCGGCAGAACACCTTTACATCAATTATCTTTTTAATAACCGGCCCGCTGGAAAAGAGGGGGAGGGGAGATACGAGGCTAGATCAATGCATTCTGCCGGCGATTAACAAAGCGGATTTATGCAGCAGCCGTAATTTTGCTCTAGCTCAGCCGCGCGTGTATCCCTTACGTTTTATATATAATTTAGTAGCGCTTAAATGCTCAAGCCCCCCCCCCACTCGGCTGATAAATCATTAAAATTTATCGATCATTATTATCGAATTGACGAGTAAATTAAAAGGGAGTATATATGCCGAGAAAGAAAGAGAAAAAACCTTATTACGAGAATTACACGCGTTTATAGTCTCGGAGAGAATCTCTGCGATTTTTCGCATTGAAACGAGAGGGAGCTACGTTTTAATACGCAGACACAGAGAGAATGACGGGAAAGTAGAGTACATTGATAGTACTTGAAACGAAGCGGCTAAAAAGTCATTTCCATAAAAGTAAAATCAGGCCGAGTAGTGTAAGGTGTAGAGGAAAAAAAGGGGGGGAAAGAGAGCGTCCGAGGAGAGCATTATAAACCAGGCCGCCGCGGAGAGATGAGTCGTGCTTCTTAAGTACCTCCTATGTTTTTAATTATACCACTCGGCTGGAGAAACGCGTAGAGAGTGAGAGCTCAAGAGAGGCAAAGCGGCGAAAAAGCAATTTCGAAATAATATCAAGCGAAACTCAACCCCCCCCCCTTCTCTCTCTACTCAACCATCTTCGCTCGACTACTCGCGTGTACACAGAGAGAGAGAGAGAGAGAGAGAGAGAGAGAGAACCCGGCCTCAGTGCCTGAGGGTACAGCGAGTACGGAGGAGCGAGGGGGTTAAAGGAAGCGAGTCGCGCGTATAATCGCCGAGAGAGAGAGAGCCGAGATAAATCTTGGAATTTAATATCCTTCAGGAAGGTATGTAATATCGTCTAAGAGCAAGCCCCGGCGTTTGGTCGTCCTGTGCTTGAGGAGGGGGCGGGGGTGCGGATGGAGGGCCAGTAGCGCGAGCGCATGGCCGTACATACTTTTCCGCGCGCAAGCGGGCGCAAAAACGCAAGACAAACGAGCCTCGCGTACTTGGGCTTTACACGCGGCCCTTCGACTAATCGTTGTCCCTCCTCTACGTATAAGAGCCGTAGTCGTAGCAAGAGAAAGAGAGATATAGAGACCCTGGGCAAATTATTGATGGCCAGAGTGGGATAGATAAGAGACGGCCCGAATTATACTCTCCAGCGGTGGACGGAGGACGGGGTAGAAATAACCGCGTCAACGATCCATCACTGTCTATAACTGCGCGAGAGCTGACGGAAAATAAAGCGCGTCGAGAGAGTGGCTGTTCCCCCATTTTTTTTCCTCCCCCTCGTTTATTCGTCGCTGATGACGACGACCGTTTCGTTCGTATTAACTTGGCTGTTTTTTACGAGTGCGCCCGTAACTTTGCGCTCTTTTTTTTTCTATTTTGAGGGCTAATCGTTGAGCTTGCACTTGAGCTTTTATCTAAATGCCTACGTCTTCTTTTCTGGTTGCGTCGATTTTTTATGTGACTATGTAAGAGGGCTAGAGCGTTGATTGTTGATAGGAGGAGGGAAGTGTCCATGGTACAACTGATCGCGCTGAACACGGTATAGAGCTTTTAATTACGTCTTATTGTGAGCTTTGTCGAGGCGAAATCTAGGCGATCGGTAAATAACTTTACCGCGATCGTTCTGGTGAAAGAGACTGGAAGCTAGAGGAGGCTCTGGAAGTTTAAAACAAAAACCCTATGTGGTAAGGGGTGGTGGAAAAGAGGCAAAGTTACGAAAACACGTGAGATAAGTATGCGTGAAAGAAAAACAGTGAAAGCAGAGAGTTTGGGATGGTCCAGGCTTGGAAGATAAGACAGTGGGGCGTCGAGAAAGGCAGCTCTCGCGAGAGAAGAATGGTAAAGGTGAAAGAAAGACGAAAAGTCGAGATTACTCCTCGACTTTTAAACCACGTCCGCGTGGAGAAGTCGATAGAAAAGGGGGACAATCGCGACTTTGATTCGCGACTCCGAGAGATTGCAGCCTTGCGCTGGTTGAATAAGCTCTTTACTTTGGGCAGATGCTGGAAAACCTCATTACTATCGAGTTTAAGTGTGAACGAACTTGAGTTAGAATTGGTTGACGCTTGGGATGGATCGAAGTACTGTTTTTTTATATAAAAAATACATACCAAAAAAGTGACGCAGGTAGTCGTAGAAATAAAAAACGTAGACGCGACGCGAAAATTGCAGGCTTCCGGCAATTTTCTGGACGCACGTATTCGCGTACGCATATAACCGTTTTCCGTTTACGATCGAAAATCCGCGAAAGCGAATGCATAAATTAAGAGTATAAATTTAAAGCGCTATAAATGATATATATACCATGAATGCCCTACCGCCACCAAAGAATAAATAAAAACCATAATAAAATTCGCCCGCGACCAAAACAAAAAATGCTCCCGGGAGAGAGAGTCAAGTCAATTCCGTCGGTCACGCTGCCATAGCGACAGGAGCAAAAGAAAAAGAAGAAAAAAGACGTTAAAAATGCGCAGGGGGAAGGCGGTTATTGTTGCGCGAGCGAGCGTTAAAGTTCGGCGCCCATTGAATCGCCGCTCACTCTCCCGTCCGCTATGCCCCTCTGTCCGGTAGTTAAAGAGCCGAGGGTGGAAGGCTGGCTTGAATGCCGCGATCGATTTTATTGCGCGTCACGAATCCTACCAATTTCCCACGCTCACCTGACGCCTCTCTCTCTCTCTCGTGCCCCAGCATTTTTTTATCGATCGAAGACGAGAGTGTGCGGCTGCTCTAATCATATTCCGACTCACCGGTCCCCTTGTGTTTTATTTTCCGCTTCGATTTTGCTTGGATTTCTTGCGGGGTTTAAGCAGAGCTGCCGAATTATTGAAAATAATGGCACACGTTGGATTTGGACTTTATTTTTATACACCGTTTTTTTTCTTAGGGGTTGTGCTTTAAATCGGAGGAAGAAATTAATGACTGAAATATATCGGGGAGCTCGAGTCTTTTCATAACGAAACTGAATCATTTAAAAAAAAACAAAAATACAATTTATTTATAATTAAAATATATAGAAAATTAAATTCTCGATTAAAAATGTCGAAAACTCACGATTTCTTACGACACTAAGCGTTGGGCGTGTACATACCTCGGGCGAGAGGTAAAAATTTTCAGCAGCTCATCAGGGCGATACCTAATTCGCGGTTAGTTCTGCTCTCTCTCTCTCTCTCTCTCTCTCTCTCTCTCTCTCTCTCTTTCTGTGTAAGAATGACGCACGAAATTGCAGGTCTCTGGCACAAATACCCTCCGCTCGGAAAAGAGAGTCTCCTTCGCGGCTGATTACACGTGGAGAAGAGAATAGGAGGAAAAGAGAGAGAGAGAGAGAACACTTTGGAGTCGAAACTCGGTGGGGAGGCGAAGGTAGAGGAGTAGGCGAGGCTCTCCGACGGAAGATTTACAACCCCTAAATCACGAGCGGGGCGAGAACCGCGAGTGGGACGTACCACTTTTCTTCCTGCAATTTTCCTTTTCCGCTCCTTCTCTCGCGCTACTGCCGCTGCGGTAACAGAGAAAGCGCCGTCGTGGCTCCACCAAACTCGCATTTAGCGCAGTTTACAGTTACAAATATTAATTCCCCAGGCGCACACATCGAGGCGTTTATCACCCCCTCTTTTATTCGACGCCCCGGAGCTTTTCTCGGCGAGCAGGCTCGCGCCTTGGCGCTCACATAACTCAGGATGATTAACGCGCCAAGGCGTGCGTGACCGAGAGAGTGCGAGCTATCGAGCAGGCAGCCTCTCTCGCTGCAGTCTGTCCCTTTTATCCCTTACCGGCCCTCATACGGCCGCCGCGTTTATTTGCACTGTGAAAGAGTGAGAGGGTATGGCTAGCCACGCGCCGCTCGTCCACCCAAATTACAAGCTTTGTCGAACGCCCCTCCCTTACCGGGCTGTCCGTACTGTGTTTGGCTTGCTTTTAACACTCGAAGGATGATTATCATCGCTGCTCTTTCGGGGGGGTAGGGGGAACTGGATGACTCGGCGGCTAGCTGACTTATTACCTGATTTTTATCGGGCTCGATTTCTCGCGCGCTTCGCCCACTTTTACGAATTGATAACGATCTTATCGCGGATTTATATTTAATTTCGGGGTTTCGTGGAGGGAGCGATGGTTGAGTGGGCTCTGAAGTGTTAGGATTTGGTTGATCAAGATTTCATAGATTTTTGTAAGATTTTTTGAAGAAATTCTGGGAAGCTTTTGAGCTATTTTTTATAAGCGAATATTAGCGTGTTGGGTTAAAATGTGTATAAACGTCGATTGATAAGCGATACACCGCGTTGAGAGTATTTATCAAGCTCGGAAGTTTACAAAATTTATGGGGCAATAAAATATTGTAATGAATATAAGTGTACGGCTGCGGATGAATTGATAAGTAAATTCTCACGAGTTATGCGCGCGAGAGCGTTGATAAATTGTTTTCGAACGGAGGTGTTAAATGGCCAGTGCAACAAAGTAATTCATTTCTAGATAGAGAGAAATGGTTATTTAATGGGCCTTACAGGGAAAGAGGAGGATTGTCCATAGCGGTCCCGGCCAGGGTGTTTAAAAGTTAGACATATATATATATTTTTGACACTTCGAAAGTACACGCGCCGGTGCCAAAATTTGGCCGAAGGTATATCAACTTGTTGCGGCGGTGGCGGCAATCCCCTGGTTATAAGCGCGTGTGCCGCTGCGGCGTCGAAGCGTTTCACCCTACAACCTGTTTGAGCACGACTGGAATTTTGCATATACGCGTCGGACGTTGAAGTAATTTCAGAAACTCATGTATCACAACGGCCTAGCAGCTATTAAGCTTCGGAAATTTATCGCGTTATTGCGACGAGTAACGCTCGAGTGCCGCGTCATTTTTTCCCCTTTTTGTTTATAACAAATTTCATGTTTTTTTAAAATATTAATATATGCGGGGGTTAAAAGTCAAACGAATTAAAATAAGCGCGTTTAACGAGAAGAAAAACCCTAGAGTCATTCGAAATGAACGACCTAACCCTTCCTCATCTATTTCATAAAAAGTAAACGCGATACTTATAGTTTAACGAGTTATCCATCAGAATCGACTCTCGAACACACAGGCGCGCGTGAAGATTAGGTAAGCGGAAAACAGTCGTTTAGAAACGTACATTAACGTCGCAACGATCGGCCAGTCGGGATAGCTCCGCCGCGTAACGTTTTCACCGCAACTCCGCTCCGTGCCACATGTACACACAAGTCTAGTATTTGCTTATTGCATAAGCAATTTCCGTATCAGAGAGCCGAGGCAGACGGTCTCCTATAACAACCCACTTATACCCAACAATCGAGCCATCTCGTCTCCCCCCCCCCCCAACGCCCTCGAGGAGGGTGGGTTGGTCGAACAAGCAGCATGCATATTGTCGCAGTAGGGAACAAAGCACTTTTCCGCAACCGCAATAAACGTATAGCTATAGCAAGCGCGTGTGAATATCCTCGAGCAGCGTCGGGACAATTTCTCCGAATAACTTTTGATGCGCCCGGGCTTTATTAATTAATTGTCAGCGCTAATTAGCGCTTCGAATATTTATTATCCGGCTAGACCTCCCCTACCCCTACTCTCTCTATCTTTCTCATTCGTGATTTCAATAAACCTCAATTACGCGCTTAGTCTATATACATATATGTGCGCGAGCGCACGCAACAATTACGTCGCACGCGCGCGTTGCGAGCTTTTGATTAATTACATCGGTATCGGCTATACGTTAATTTCAAACGCAAACCTATCCCCCGCTGGCGAAACCAATTTTCCTCCGAGTGTAAGTGTAACCATTTTACGTTAGCCGGGGTAATACTTTTAATCCCCGAAATCCAGTGTGTATTCCACACCGCGAATTTACACCTATAGCCACCGCCTTCCTCTCTCTCAAAAAAAGAGAAAAAATAAAAAAAAAAGAAGCGCAGGATAAACGAAAAAAGCAAAGCTATACCGATACCAGACTTCCCTCTCTCTTTCTCTCTCTGGGAATTTCATTTCCTTTCTTTTTCCCGCACTTCCTCCATCCCCGTTCTATTTCCCAGGGAAAATCCCGGAGGTATTGCGATGCATCGTAATCAGTAGCGCACTCGACGTATTGAGCCTCTCTCCCTCTCCGCTTTTCCGCTTTCTCTTTCCATCCCCCGCTAACCCCGACTTTCTTTCTCCGTAGAAGCGGAAAGCTGAAGGCTCGAGAGAGAGAGAGAGAGAGCGGCAATACGCATGGATAACTCATCAGGTAAATGAGCGATCGATACAGCCTAGAGAGAGCCAATCGCACTGCGGCGGCTGCTGCTGCTACTGCCGCGTGTGTCCAATAACTTCGTAAATGCCTCGTGCGCATCTCTCCATATATATCGTGCCTTTTTCCAGCTAATTTTCCACCTTAAAAAACGACGAAGCTCGACTTTTATCGATATTTGAAAATCCAACTTGATATTATAAGATTTTTATGGCTACTTATCCTTATTCTTAAATGATAAATCAAATACAAGTTATCTACTCAAGGGTAAGAGGGAAAAATTGTTTCGGGGGGGCCTATTGATGGTCGGGGCGCATCATCCACGACACAATACAATTAAGGGCCGTTAATTACTCAGGCCCCATGGCCACGAGGGAGCTTTAACACTAAGGGATTTCCCAAATGACACGAGGCACTGACTGACAGCGTCTAATATGCGCACTCATGTGCTCCCAGGGAACTAGAGATAGCACAAGAGCGAGCAAGAGAGAGAGAATGCTGCGCTTGCGTAATTAGCATAATATAGCAATAGCGCTAGAGGCTACCTCTCTCTCTCTCAGTTGGTGGTCGGTCAGCGATGCATACGAATGGCCATGGTCGCCGGTTCGAGGCGCTGATCAAAGCCCGGCCTAGCAACGGGGGCTATGCTAATGTTGCTTTGTTCGCAGTAATGCCTCTCGGATGTGTGCCCCTCTTTCCGTGCGCCCAGATCGGACTAAGGACGCTAGAGCGGCCAGCTTCTGTCTCCCTCTCTCTCTTGGTTTCGGGGACAAAGTCTACGCTCCCCTTCGTGTAGGCGCAATTAATTACAGGGACGCGTGCCGTCCGGCTAATCGGCCGATCGCGATTTCCGAATGTATGCCTTGCGAATTATATTAATTTGCGCAGCCCTGCTGGGCCTTGCCTGTATCAGAAATTTTGAGGTTAGATCGAGAGTAATGCGAGTAAGGAGTGAGTCGACTGAACTGGATGGACTGATTATCGTGTTTTTTTTTTATAAAGAGAATTGAAAAAGAGAAAAGCGTAAGTAAAAGTAAAATGACATAGAATAAGCAGTAGAAAAAACAAAGCCGTAGGTCGTCGACAGTGCCAAAGTCGCGCGTTAGCGAGAGGCGACGCGCACCGAGGATGTGACGGAAATGAAGGGCCATTCATCGCGCCCGACTCGCGGCCACGACTTTGTCCGGGGTTATTTGAAATTTTAATTAAGATAATACGAGCTCGACAGATAGATCGAGAGAGAGAAAGATGGAAGGAGGAAGAGAGGGAAGAGGTAGAGGACAGGGACGCGCGATGCTTAATAATAATTAATAAGCAGAGATAGTAAGGAGGGTAGCGCTAGTCTTAACGCCACACCGCTGATGACGCTCCCAACAGCGCACCAAGAGCGCGAAGAAGGGGGTGGAGGAGGACTTGGACTCTGCGGGATCGCACCTATCCAGCACGTAAGAGAGAGAGAGAGGCAGCCCGACAATGTGGCGCCACCAAGCGCCTGTGGTGATGGCGGCGGCATCGTGTCGCTCACTCATTACCGGCTAATTGAAAATGATGAAGATGAGCTGGTGGGACAGGGCAATATCGAGAAGAGGAGCTCGTATAGAAAGGGCGAGTGGAAATCGAGCGTGTATACCATCGAACTGCGTACAAAGACGAGAGAAGAGCACTCGGTTCGACTTTGTTTCGGCTTTTTTTTTTTAAAAGCTCGATGATTTTCTTTTTCTGCTCTTTCGATAGGGGCGCTCAGGGCAGCACTTGGCTGTGAGGGGTTTCAAGTTACTCCGAGCTCAGCGTAATGTCCTTAATCTACGAGGCCCCCCTGTACGAGGCTGTATAACTAATTAACGATGTTCGTAAGTAGTTCGAGTCAAGATGTATAAGCCTTAAGTAGTATTAGGCGATATTAATCAGACGCGAAGTCAAGAGGGCCTCTCTGGGTTTTACTATATATTTTTCTATATACACGATAATTCCTTGCGTTTCGTTAAGACGGACTTTGGCTCGGCTAATAATTAATTACTACCGAGATTCCCCAAAATTCCCAGTTTCGCGCTGGCGACGCTTAATGCGGAGCTTCTTTTTCTAATCCTTCCAAAAATTACAGGCGAGCGCGCGTTTACTTTATATCCATTGCGATTTATGCGGTAATCGCTTAAATCATACACAAGCACTATACCGTTTCTCCGCGGAAGCTGACCAGATAAACCTTAAATTCGCGCTTAAGGCCGGGGGCCTCGGACGGTATAAAGCCCCGAGCACTAAAACAACCATTCCGCGTGTTCGGTATATTGAAAGTCCGGCTAGAGCGAGAGAGAGAGAGAGGGTGTCTCGCTGGCGAAACTAACCGTATGTACTAACATACGTAAACACGCGGAAACGGATCTGCCTCTCCTAATGACACAAAGGATCTTCTCCGCCATAAAGACACGCGGAATAGAGGAAAGCGGATAGAGAAAGGGAAAGAGAGAGAGAGAGGGTGAAACGGGCAGAGAAAGGTAGAAGGGAGAGAGAGAACAAGTTTAGGCTTCGTAGCACTAGCCTCTGCCGCATAAATAATCTCTCGCTCGTTGGCTTTCTCTTGACTAAGACTATACCGGCAAGTGAATAAAAGAGAGAGAAAGCGGAGTAGGAAGGATAGCGGAGAAAGATGGAAGGAGAGCTTCTAAATAAGCCGCTTCGCACTCGCTTCGGATTAGAAGGATGTTATCCTCCGGAGCCGGAGAGAGAGAGGGGGCTAAGGCCACTGCGTGCGAAGAGCAGGAAGAGACTCTCTCTCTCTTTCTCTCTGTCAGTTACGAGAAGGCTGCGCGTGCGAGCTTCAGGCGCGCAGTCTCTCTCTCTCTCTCTCTCTCTCTCTCTCTCTCTCTCTCTCTCTCTCTCTATGTATTATTCAGGTTTTATGTCCTCGGGATTCGGCGGCGGCTGCTGCGCCCTAAAACGCCCACGGGCGCTTTAAACGCCGCGCTCTGATTTACAAAAGTTGCAAGCGGACGTTTCAAGAGCCGGAGCCTTCGTTTCACTTCATCCCTTAGCCCCTCCATCCTCCGTTTCTCTCTTAACGCTAATCCGGCTTTCTTGTGCTTCTCGCGCGACTCGTGTCTTTTCCTTATTTAAGGAATTTTAAAGGAGGCAGGGAGGAGGGGGGGTTGCTTTATTTACATCGATTTACCAAGTCAAATCTACGTAGGCGCGCAGTTAGATGAAAAGGTCACGGGCCGAGGGATGACGAGGAAAAGCACCGGCCTTTGTTATGCTCCCTCCACTTGCGGCAATCTCGACCGAAGCAGTCTCGAGCTTAATTCTTGGGGAATTAATTCAAATTAAATAAGTCTAGTTGCTCTTTTAATGGATTATTCTGCTCTGTTTTTCTCTTTTTTTCGTTTTTTTTCTTTTTCGTTCTCTCTTCATTTTCCCCCTCTCTTATTTCACGTCCTTTTGGTCTCTTGTATTTTTTCAGCGACTACACATTTTTATCTTCACCTTTTTTCTCGGTTGACTCTCCGGTTTTGTTGTCGTTTCGTTTAAATTGCATCTTTCGAGGTAAAAAAAGAAGAAGAAACGTGAAAAAAATAAACATTTAAAAATTTGTTTAACCCGGTTAACGAAATTAAAATCACGTGCTTCGTTCGCAAGCACGCTGCGAGAGAAGAAAAGAAGAAAAAAAAAGAAGAAGAGTAGCACACACATTAATTAATGCTCTCGCTGATTCGCCGTGTAAACACGAAGAAAAACTTCTCTCTAGCAACGCGCGTGCTCTCGCACACACACACACACACACACACGCTCGCCCATTATTTTTGCATTAGAAGCATTCAAGGAAGAGAAAGAAGAAAAAAATGAAAAGCCACGTTCGCACGCATTTAACCCCCTTTACAATCCCGGTAACCCGGCGAAGCAGGCGCGCAAATTCCAACAAAACACGCCAACACCATTGGCCGCGCGGCGCGCCACGAACGGGATTTGAAAAGAGGAGAGAGAGAGAGAGAGAGCGCGCGCTCGCAGTGTATAAAGATAGCCAAAGTTTTGCGCGCCGTATTTTTCGTTAACGAATTCTCATAAAGGACTCCATTTAATTCCTCGGCTTAATTTAAATAAAGATGAAACCATTTGCATTTCATGAAAAAAACATCGCTTGACCCGCTTTCCCCTCCTCCCGCAGAGAGCGAACACCCACACAAAAAAAAGAAGTAAGCGCGTAATAGAAAAAAAGGCCGTGAGAGAGAGAAAGAGAGGGATGGATGAAAGCCGACGATAGTACGCAGGATGCGGGGGGTGGAAGGGAGAGAAAAACCATCGAAGTTGTTTTGGCGCGAGAAGCCGAAAAGGGATAGGGGATAAAAAGGCGAGAGAGAGGGCAGACCGGCTCTCGAGTAGACCGTGGCAAAGCAAGAGCGTGGCGGACGGGGAAACAAAAGGGACGAGAAGAGAGAGAGAGAGAGCGGAGATTGAGAGGCTACCGGCCGAGCTCGGGACTAGATAGTTCTTGCTCTGTCAATAACATGGCTTGCGGGCGTGATAGATTGGCCGACGACCCCTCCCTCTTATCCAGCTATACCATTTATCTACTTTTTATTCTTCGCTTTCGTTAGGCTCTGCTCCTGTCGCGGAGGGACTCCTCTCCACGCGCCAGGTTTTCTTCTTCCCTCGAAACTGTTTACTGTTCTTGGTTATCCTCTATTTAGGGAAGAAGATCTTATACGTTTTGAGAAGCCCGTATATGCATTTTTATTCCTATCTTTTCTTCTTCGCTATGGAGGAAGCGTTGCTCTTTTCTTCGAGGCTCGTAAAGAAAAAGGACAACCAGCCGGGAAATATTCCGGCGCTCGTTTTAATTCACAACTTCAATTTCGAAACGTCCTGTAATAAGTCTCGAGCAAATATGAAACTTCATTAAAATTTCTTTTGTGCACAGCTCTGGTCAAACTTGGAAAAAAAATAATTTACAAAAAAAATCCCCACTCTTTTCTCTCGGATCTCATCAAACTCAAGCTGTTATTTCTTATTTAAAATCGCGCATTGCAGATTGAAGGAGGTTCGCTGGGTCTGCCACAAGGAGTTAGTTATTTATCTATCGTAAAAAAAAGAAGAAAACGAAGAAGGCGAAAATAGGAAATAAATGTTTCACTCTAGCTACTTTCTCGCGCTCGTTCCGTTGGGAAAGGCCAAAAAAAAAAAGAGAAAAAGTCGATCCAAAAGTTTCTTCATCTATCTGAAGTGCTTCGAACTGGGCAAGAAGTTGTTTGCTACTTGAGGCTAATCTAAGGATAATGGGTCAGTGTCCATGGCGCGGTATTGTTTGCTTATTCTGCGGCCAGAACAATGCTGTCCGCTCGAGTCAACGACCAATCTCGAAAAGACACACCGGCTCTCTCGCAAGCGACGACTATGGTGGAGGGGAGGGGGGGTATAGAGAAGAGCGCACAGTTCGAGGAAGAAAACAGAGATTGAAATGGCAAACTGGCTGCTATTGAGCAAAACTTTTTTAACTCGCCTACCACCCCCCCTCTCCATTTTTCTGTTTTTCCTCTTAAATATCATCGGGACTGCTTGGCCTAACGCGAAGAGACATTTTTTTATAAAATATATTTACACTCGGCGACTTATCGTTAAGAAGCCAATGGGATAGAGATAGAAATGCAAGAGAGAGTAGTCAAGGACGAATTCGTTAATTAAATTCGCAAAACTTGAGGGGGCGAACGTTAAAAATCTCGAAGGCGGCAAGCTCATCGCGAGAGAGAAGTCGCGTCGGTGAGGAAATGCGGATGAACGAGATAAGCTAGCGAGTAATTAAACGCTGCTTCTCAAAAAAGTTTCGAGGGGCGGTGGGGGGGGGAGAAGAGAGGGCTGAGAGAGAAAGAGAAGTAGTCCGGCGCAGGTCATTTCCGGACCGACCAATTACGTCCAGATTATCGTGGGCGCTGCCAGTCGGCCGCTGCTCTCTCTCTCTCTCTCTCTCTATACGCGACAGCGCCGACAAAGCGCCATTGTGCAATGAAAACTTTGCACAGACGAGACGAGGCTGCAGGATGTTGGCTCTCGAGTAGTGCAGTGTGAATTAATTTGAAACTGCGCTCGACCTAATTTTATTCTACCCCCTTCTCCCACACCCCTACGATCTCTCTCTCTCTCTCTCTCTCTCTCGCTCTCTATCTTCCTTCCTCTCTAAATCATTTTACTTTTTATACCAACCCCTCGACTTTCTTTTCCCATTCGCTTTTTTATTTCATTCCCCGTGGATAATTAAATTTATTGTTAAAACGATATGATACCGTGCTCTCTCTTTCGCTGAAATGTACCCTCGTTAAAACGCTAGATTTGGAAAATTTTCTTTAAACTCGCGAGAGTCAAACCTTCCGTCCTCTACGGCTAAACGAGAGACGATTTTTCTTTTTTTTTCCTCGTTTTTCTTTTTCCGAAAAATTGTAAATTAGAGTGGTTTCTTACCGGAATTAGTGGAAAAAGCTGGGTGGAAAATTTGAAGGTTTTTAAATGATGAAGGAAAAAATTTAGAGGGGCAAAATTCTTTTCGTTCTTTACATTCAGCGTCTCTCTCTCTTGGAAGCCCGGGCAGCGGGGAGAAATGTGGGTTTAGTTGGAAGTAGCCTTAAGAAGTTTTTTCTAGGCTACTTTTGCTAAAAGCGTGTCAAAGAACACATTTCCGACTCTGGAAAACTGGCTCGCTACAAGCCGTTACGACATTTTTTTGCCCCCCTCGAGCCATAAACTTTAAAAACATTTATTTGTCCAATTAAAAAAAAAAAGAAACGCATCGTCAATTAGAAAATAAGCCGAAGGATTAAAAAAAATATGTCAAACCATCTCGCTCAACAATGAATCACGAACAATTGGAAAAAAATATGTTGCTGTTTTTTTTTTTAATAAAAATGAAGAAAATCTTTGCAAAAATAAGAGCAGACACAGGTACAAAAATAGCGGACGAACAATGAAAAGGAATATCTTTCAGTCCAGCGCAATATTTGATGATTGCGCTTTGAAAAAAACTCGCATGAAGAAGTATCTGTGCCGAGGACATTGATATGTGCTTTTACGCTGACTGAGCTCTAGAGAGAGCGTGATTAGATAGCCGGAGATTCATCGTACGGCTGCGTACTAATCGATCCCCCAGCGTAGATAAATGGTAGATTGCACGTGATCTTTTTGTTCGAAACAAAAAATAAAAAGAGGAGAAAAAAAAGCGTACGAATATGGAGCGGTCGGTCGAGATTGAGAGAGATATTTTCGTTTGACTTAACCGACACATATTGTTCCATACATAAAAAAAAAGAAAAATATTTCTAGCTGGATTGAACGCACGTTGTTTAAAAGCGCGAACAAAAAAAAATAGCAGGAACGATAGTAGACAACAGAATTCAAAATTTCTCTCTCTCTCCCGCAGCTACATAAGCGTGATTTAATCAGCCATTACATCAGAATGATAGCAGAGGAGGATGGTGATTCTCCGCGGAATTTAATGAAAACCCTTAACTGCGCATCTTAGCCTCGACTTCCCCCGCTGGGGGGGGGGGAGAGAAGGGACATCCGAAGTACGTCGGTATCTCGCCATTACAATTGGCAACGCTCCCGTCGGTTAACCGGGTAATTGAACCCGCGGCGCTGTATAGCAACCCCTGGAATCAAAAGTCGCGGAAGCGCTTCTGCGTTTTACGCCCGAGCACTGCGCAGACGGAAGTAGCTGTATCTCTCGGGAGAGCCTCTCCGCCTTATTCGCCAGTAAGAATCTGACGTTCAGCTTTCAATTTACGACGTCGCGGGCCGTTAAGCAAGATCCCGCGCGTATATATATAGACGAGCGACTACGCAGATAGCCGTATTCCAGGAGAGGATAAGTGGCGATTGCGAGACTCGCCCCGTATGCCGGTTTATATATCGCCGATGAAATTTCCCTTGCGTGGGTATAGGGGGACACTTGAGCTGATCGTTCGATTTTTAATGTGTTTGTCGAGGAGTTATCGTAGACCCTCGCGACAGATAGATGTACTTTAGAGAAAGATCTGGATGTGTTCTGACGGGCCGAGAATTGGTGATCGAAAATATGTATACGTTCAAGGAGGCGAACTAACGTGTGTTCAACTAAGGTGGGAGCTAAGACTTGCTAGACATCATTGGTCCACTACGACTACAGCACATCATGCAGGGCAACTACTTTCGCTAATAGTGACGATCATTTGGTTCTTATCCTTGTGTACTTGCAACTCTTTTTTTTTCTTTTCTTTTTCTTTTTCTTGGATTTTTGGTATTGCGATGCTGTCACGTACCTGGAACAGGAAAAAATATAAAAATGAGATTTGAAAATTATGGTTTCGACAATTTGAAATGAAAAAATTAAATAATCAGATCTTTAGCTCCTCGTTAATAGTCTTTCTCATTAATATAATTATTGAACTCGATATTACATATTTCATTAATTACGATGCATTACATAATTTATTATCTCCCCATCAATTTATAATTAAGCCCGGAATTTCGAGAGGGTAAAGTGTAACGCATATACAGAATGAAAGTCAAGTCGAATATTAGAATAAATTAAAGCTTTAATCACGACATAATTAATCAAATGAAAATTGTTTTTTTTTCTCACTCTCCAACTACCTGACCCAAGCTTCGGACGAAAGCTGGCACGACTCTAAAAAACAATATCGTTTTTCTTTTTGTCTCTCTCTCTTTTTTTTTAAATAATGAGCACATTCCAGTTCCCGGTAATTGCTCCACAGCTCCCAGAGTCGATTTATCTTCAGCGTCTATCCTTATTAAGCCTCTTTGCGCGTTGATTAACGGAAAATTACCAAAATTATTTTCGCCTGCAGCCCTCTCCCCCCACTGGCATAATAGACGAAGTCGCGCACGTGAGATCGACGGCGCCCAGGCCCCCGTCGAAAATTGTCACGATTAATAATTTTTCCAAATTAATTATACCGGCAATAGCCAAAGAGAAAGAGAGTCTGTGTGTGTGTCTGTGTATGGTAGAGCGTATCAGGCATCACCTTCAGCAGTATAGTTTCGGTCGGGCAAAATTTGTAGAAGTATAGCCGACGGGGTATGGAGGGCGCGCGCAACGTCCAGTGGCCTGGATGTGTATAAAGCGTTACACGAGGCTCGAACACGCGGAGCCCGGGCGCGCGCGAGCAGCGGTGATTGATGGTGCTCCATTATAAATCGCGCGCGTTCGCTAGAATTAATCGGCCGCCCCCCCCCCAACCCTATCACCCTCATCCCACCTATCCCCTACTCTTTGCCGCTCGCTATATAACGAGTCCGCGAGCGTGCATGTGTTGCTAGCGGCAGCTGCACACGCCCGACTTAACCAGCGATGAATACGCACTTTCGAGGCTTTATATGAGCCAGCGCGAGGCATCGCTGCTCTTCAAATTTATTTTTTCTTTTGTTTTGGATCGTTTACCATCATCGTCGCGCGAAAAAAATAAATAACAGGCAGAGCTCACGCGGAGAGTTTGACGGGCTCGTTGCCAAAGTGGTAAAAGTAGCGTCATCGCGTTTAGGGTGAGCCTGGCCGGTGCAGCGTTATTTTGTTTCGAAAAAACCCCTGGGCTCATCACCCTCCTATCATCCCCTATGCGTAATTGCTTTGGGAAAAGAGCGTTTTTTTAATAACGCCCGCGGAAAATCATTATTACAAGCCAAACGTCGAATACAGTGTAGCCCTTGAGCTGCAGGGAGAGGTGTAAAGCTCTCTCTCTCTCTCTTTCGAAGCGACGATTAAAAAGCTTGATTAACGCGCATATTTCGGTGCGCGCGTGCCCGTAAATCGTTAGCCGCGCAGTGCGAGAGGCCGGCGCGCGAGGGTGAGGTTCTCTCGTTTCACTCGCAGGTGCCTTTTGACATGGAGCGAAAAAATAAAAAAAAAATTATTCCACCGGGCATTTATCACCTGCACGCGCTTTCCCTTCAACTATACGTATGCGTGTTTGTGTGTATTAAGGCACATGCACACGCCTGGGATATGGTGTCCCAGTCGATGCGGGGAGTATATCTTTTCAAAATACAATATCCACGCGACAGAAGCTCGGATTTACAATCTCCGATATCTGACCCGCCATACAGTGGCTGCTGCTGGCGCCAGTCGTTCTGTACCCTGCGCAAACCGTTTCCCGATGTTGTAGCCCTCGCGATGAGGGGGGGGAGAAAAAAAATGACTTGTCGAACTTCGCCTGCAGTACCTTGCTCTGGGAGGGAAGGGAGTGTTGGCTTTTTCTCTCTTTCTCTCAGTGCCTCTCTCTTTTGTTAAATGCAGAGGATATTCGCTCAACTCGTTACATTGAGCTTGAATAAAAATTTGTTTAGCGTATGCATGTATAATTGAAGAAACTTGGCGGCTTTTTTGACGCGAAATAATACCGATAATTCCATTTCTTCATATTGGCAATAAAATGCAAAAATAAACAGATAAACGAAAATCGCGCAAAATTATTTGAAATGAACGATTAAAAAAAGAAGCGAGTAAAAAAAAAGAAGAGAGACAGAGGAAAAAAAATCTAAAATTATTGACGGCAAAGCCCAGCGAAGTTCAGCGCGCGTCCCGACACACGAGCGCAACACGGACCGACAGACAGGCACAGAGGAGAGAGAGCGAGTGAGAGACATAGGCATTTGGGCGCAAATGGTTTTTGCAACTGGGAGAGCGTAAAATTGCCTAACCGCGCCGTATATAGAGCTGAGAGACAGAGAGACGGCCTCTCTCTCTCCGCGTGAATACGTCCGATTCAGCCGGGCTAAACGAGCACACTCCCGATGTTCCGCCTCACCCCCACCCTCCATTTCCCACAGCACACCAACAAGCTTGACGATTTCTGCCGAGGCTATTTGCTAGTGGCGGTTAGCCGCGATCAGATTGGCCCCGGCAGTATTTTGCTGCTCATAAAAGCGTCGCGGGCCACTAGCCTGCACAGAATACGCGTACTCGCGCGGGCGAGAGAGAGAGGGACACGCACAGAGAGAGGGGCACAAAAGCGCGTCACGGGGCTAATCCGCGCCTTTCACCTCAATGACTTGGCGTGTCAATGAATGTACATATCCAGCTCTTCCCCCAACTCCCAAAAGTGTTCTCCCGAAAAGCCAGAGGCGTCTGCTGCATACATAGAGCTGTAGCGTATACAGTCGCGCAAGGGGAATCCCCGCAGCTGGAATTAAACCATAAATTTGTCTATCAGCGTTTTTCTTTCCCCGATATCGCGTCCCTCTCTCTCTCGAGCGCGCGAAACAACCTGCCTACTCTCGGCCCGTCTGCCTTTTTTTCCTGTCTCTGCATATAGCGTATGTGTTGGAAGGGGTACGCGCGTTAGCTGGGCTTTTTTACGCTTCAGGAGCGTTGCGCTTCGCCGATTACTCCAACACGCGGCGGTGCGCGCGCGCTCAAGGTTTCCGGCTCGTTTGTTTCGCTGGGCCGAGTCACGCACCGTATACCAGATGGGCCGAATCGTAAACACATTTGTTACGGACTTGAGAGAGAGAGAGGGCAATATGGCGCCCGAATGTTTTCGACCAGCCGAACGCGTTACAGTCGCACTTGTCACTGATTCGAAGTATAGGTTCGGAGGCAGAGGATCGAGCTCGAAGTGCACCAACTTGACCGTGACCTATTTTTTTTGTTTCTTTTTTTTCCTTCGTCAAAGGGAAAGAACGAGATAAGTGTCGGGGTTCCAGGGATTGCTGTCTCTTTCGTTGTCGGATTTCGCCGGGACGGTAAGACTGGCTTTTACTACTGATTGTTTTCGATCGAGCGCTCGTCTTCGCTAACCCGGCAACTTTTTCGCGAGATTACATCGCCGAGAGCACATATCGATTTTTCGAGATCTTACACCGACAAAATTCGGGTGTATATAGATTACGTAACTCGATTGGACTACAACGGCGGTTATATGCAGTAGCAAACAACTAAATTAAACAATTCTCGGTTACGTCGGTCAGCCGCACGAGCGACCCTAGCATTCCCCGCAGCATTAGCCTCAAGCCTATATCCGAGGAAATCTTTCTCTCTCTCTCTCTCTCGGGTGCGGTATTGTCCCCGGGAACCAAGCGCAGTATCACAGCCACTTCTCCATGTGTGTCTGTGTGGCGCTCTCCTTTTTTTCCGACCACGAAAACCGCTCTCTACCGCTGGAGAGTCCGCGAAAAACCGGCCGCAGCCACTGACTTTTAGGCCAGCGAGGTAGGCCACACGAGCCGGTAATTGCGCGACCGCTTGCCCAGAAAAGCTGCATACAGCCTCTCTCTCTCTCTCTCACTCTCCAAAGAGGGTAGAGAGAAATTCAGTTTCCGAGGCCGAAAGCGGTAAGAAAGAGGAAGCGGCGACATAAAAAATGCTGCCAGAAGCAACCATGCTCTCGTGTCTTTCACTAATGCAAGCCCAATAAATATTTAAGCGGAGAGACCGTAATCGCCAGTCCCGGGGATTATTTGCGCGCACGTGTGTGTGTGTGCTGATGCGGAAAGAGAGAGAGAGAGAGAGGCGAGGTCAGTCCCGTGTGCGCGTCTTTCGTAATCCCAAGCCAGGCGATTACGTTGGCGAGGGAGAGAGGTCTCTTCTATGGATGCCGAGTTATACGGGGCGCTACGTGGCACCGTTAAGGCTTATGACGGGACTCACGGCTCACTCTCTCGATATGCCTGCACACCTCTCTCTCTCCTAGTATTAGTAGCGCTAGTACAGCGGGGCCACGAGATTGCGGAGGTATAATGTCGAGTAGCCGTCGCAGGTGGCCTCCAAACGCCTAACTAACGGATATCAATTGTTGGATTATGGACGTAATTTAATGGATATCTCGTCTCTTCCTCTCGCACCAGCCCCTCCTCGCACCCCGTTACCTCGAGCACTCCTCTCGATCGCTCGAGTTAGGCAATCGAATGGCTGCGGTTATTTTTTATTTCCTCCGGATGACGGAACTAACGACTGCATTTCAAAGCGAGGATTCTCCTTTTTCCTCATTCGTTATTGAAATATGAATTCATATGTAATGGTTTGTAATTGAGCCTCTCGAGATTATGGCCGCTACAATTTTCACGTCAAGGATTATTATTAATCAGTAGCGGATGGTGCTCATTACTTATGGTACTGGGTTACTCGATATATTGAATAAAATTGTACATTCCCGAAATACGTTTGAATAACTGACTGAATCATATGCTATTCAGGGTCTATCGCGCTGTTAATTATCGTTATTAATATTCGAAATGTCTAATCCTTTTTAGGGTACAACCATTGATAATGGCATAATAGGCAAATATCAGTTATCAAGGTTTTCTAGTAATCTTGATTAGCCACACCATATCTTTCATATCCCACTGACGTATTTCAAATCAGTCACCATAATTAATAAGTCGATCGATTAAATTTAAAAAAAAAAGAGAACAGCTAATTCATTTCAGTATACGCGTCGCATGCGAAGTTTTCAATTAAAATCAATCATTTAATCGTGCGACAACTCGACAGTTGTACACTCCACATTTTTTCTTTCACCTTTCCGCTCAGTTTACGAATTAAACCGTCGTTTTATAGCCAAGCGTAAATATTTTAAATCTCGCGAGAGAGCAAGTCGCAGCAGTATAGCAGCAAGCACGGGGTCACGGTCTGATTTCGTTTTCTCAAAGCTCACCCGGTCGTAGTCACTTAAGTCAACAAACCACATCAAAGCCCGCCAAATTGTACTTAAACCGTACCTTTTCTAATTGCAATCATTACGGGTAACAGCAGTGGTTTATAAGTAGTAGTAGCAAGCAGCGGTGGGCAGTGATAAGTCGAGTACGAAAAGCCCCGAATTTTTATTCCGATATTCACCCGTTTTCCTAAGTGGCCGTCAGGTTAGTCCCATTATCGTCCTAATCCAGCTGGCTAATACCAATAATTAAGCGAACGTGGAACACAACGATTTCCGACGTCTATCCAGCGACCCTCGTCTCCTCCCTTTCGTTTCTTTAATCACTGGTTTCATAGAAACAAACAAGAGGATAGAAGTCACGAGAGAGCTGCAGGAGAGAAAGAAGCTCTGTTGCTTGGGAGCTAGAATAAGGATACAAGATAGGATCGCGTGTAATTCCGAGAAGCATACACGTTGCCGTAATTGTAAGGTTAAAAGCGCGAGGAGAAAAGCAGAGGAGAGTCCAAAGGGGTAAAAGAGACGATGGTGGGCGCTCTCTTGGTACAGGGGGAGAGAGAATGAGAGAGAAAGATAGATGGACGGGAATAGAAGAGAGAGAGGATTAACAGATGAGCTCGTAGTAGGCAGGGACTCTCTCGCGCCTCCTGACTTATCACCTCTCCCTCCATCTACCCCTTCTACCTCTCTCTCGGCGCTGCGGAGAAGTAAGTCGCTGCGCTCCTCCTGCTCTCTGGCAGCAACACAAAGCGCCGGCATTTCTCCGAGACTGCTTTTGGAGGCGCACTGCCACCACATGGCGCACTCTTTGAAAATAGGTTGCGCTTCAGGTGAGAGAGAGAGAGAGAGAGAGAGAGAGAGAGAGCTGGTGTCGGAGGGTGGGAGGAAGTAAAGAAAGGGAAGCTCTCGCGCCGTATACAGTGCTTCGCGAGGGAAGCGAGTCCGGCTGAGAATAAGAGAGAGAAAGAGAGAGAGAGAGAAGGAGTAGGTACGGGCTTTGACCGTAGCTATTCATGAACGCCCTTCTTCGCCCGCTGCCTCCCAGATTAGCATGAGAAAGAACGCTTTGCCCTTCGCTCTCTCTCCCTCCGCGAGAGCTAAAACACTCTCCAACCTCCATATATCTCCCTCTCTGGCCTTCCCTCCCTCCGGCCCTCTCACCCCCCCAAGTAACCTCGCTCGAACGTTCAACGAGATATTTTTTTCCCTCTCTTTTTCTCTCTCTCCTTCTACTCGCTTTTTCTCTCCTTACACTTGACTGCGAACTGTCACAAAGCGTCGCTGATGCGAAAAGTCAGCGTAGAGAGCGTGGAAGCTCGAGAGAGAGACAGAGGGCGCTTTTCTTGCTCGCTTTTGTGCCGCGACGCGGAAACGAGAGGAGGCGGAGAGAGAGAGAGAGAGCGCGCGCACAAAAGTGTCGTCGCGACGTCCCGTTGAATTAGTGAAATTAGCATGCGATTCGCGTCAACGCGTTCCCCTCCGCTTATTGCGCAATGTGGACTCTCCCATTCGCGGCTGTGCGCATACGTGGAAAAAAGAGCTTGAATTATTTCGAATATTTCTTTCGATTCTCGACTCTTTGGTCCGTGTGATCTCTTTTGCGGTGAAATGCGTAGCAATATTTTTTTTTTAATTAAGGGGCGAGCGATTACGACGGTATTCCAAAAGTGCGCGCGTTTCAATCGTTTTGCAGCTGGACGGGTTTACCGGGAACGCGCACGCACACGCACATAAACGTTTTAGCAGACTAAAACGCTGCTGAGGGCAATCGGATAGATGATATATATATATATATATTTGGAATGATGGATAGCTTGTTTAATTTGAGTATATATGGCGATCGATTTATTAGTTATATTTGACGATTCGGCTGGATTGTACGTTGGAATACGCTGAGCGCGAGTATAGAGGGCGTCCATGTATACGTATAAATCATAAACTATATACCGCCTGTGATTTAATTGGCTATTTGGCTGTATTAAATAATAATTATTAAATCATAAATTTATTTAATTACGATGCTACAGCATTATTATGCCGAACGACGGATTCAAGTGCGCTCTTGTCAAAGTGCACACTGGTTAATGTTTCAATCGAGTGGATTTCGTGTGTGTATAGCTTTTAAAGGTGCATTATTGAAATGGCCCCGGTGATTTTAGTTTTTGAATAAGCTCGAAAATATCGGCCATTGAAATGATTCTAAATGGCTTGAACAATCGGTCGCAAAAAGGATATTGTTTGATATTTACGTTATTTAAATTTTTAGCGATGATTATACATTAATTTTCACAATGAATACAAAATCATTGTTATAAAATATTCATGCAATATTAAAAATTCACGTTTGATTCCATTAATCGCATCGATCTATATGAAATGTATTTAGCTAAAATTAAATAATGACCCATACATCAAGTCTACTTTTCTTCCAGTAAACGATCAAACCTCCCCATAAGACTTCCACACTCAACCTTAGCCACTTAATATTTCTCAAGCCTCCAACTCAAACCAAAGAAAAAAAAAGGGAACGCACTAATTCAATTTCGCGGTCAAACAATCCCGCTCCCTCAAAGAAAGTCAAGCGATAAAAGGGCAAATCACGGCGCAAGCTAAAAGACGCGCGAGCATAGTAGCCAGCACAGAGAAGAAAGAAAGAACGAGAAGAAAAAGGGTCATCGAGATCGAGCGAGCGAGAGAGCGTACAGTGCTCGGGATCGGCGTGTGGTGCACACGCCCCCTCCCGTGTACATAAATCGCTAGGCCCCGTAGAGAACACGCGGACATAAATTAAAGCCGGGCGCGCGCGCGCGCGGGCATTCAGAGAGCAAACGCCGGCAGCTCCCCTTTTTTTTCACCAGGCGCCGGGGGCCATTGTGCGTGTTCAGAAAGAGAGAGAGCGTGCGTGCCTGTCACGTGAGCGCTCCGCGCTTTCCCAGGATAATAGAAATATCGCGCGAGAGAGAGAGTCGATGGGGCCCGGGTTATATAGGCGTCATTGTGCAAGCGCGTCGATGCGTCTTACTCTCTGGCCATTCATCTGCCCCCCTCCTCTTGTCTGTGATCCGGAGGTGCGCGACGACTGGCTCGAGGAGATGACTCGATTCGCAACTGTCTCGCGGATAGCTATAGCCGTTATTTTTTGCGTCCGAGCTGTACCACGCGCTCGCGTTTGAATTATGATCCTGTCCTTTTGATGTCTCGAGGTCTGCTTTTACTCAGCTTCTCTTTTTTTTTAATTTAATTAGCGAGCGCACGAATAAATACGATGATTGTTTAATGCTTGGCATGCGACGACTTGGATGATTTTTGTTATGTATCGATGACAAACAATGAAATACAAATTATAATTTTTGGTTTAAATTAATTAATCTTTTTACAAAATTCATTACGCGAGCGTTATTTCGATTTATGGATTATTCAATTGAATTTTTTATTCTTTTTTTTTTTGTTACATTAATAATGCAGCCAGCGTTTTATGTATTGATTGTATTAATCGTAAGAACGCCCAGCATTAGCATTCCGACGGGGCGAGTGTGGCGCGAAGAAAAATAAAAAGGGGGAGGGAGAAAAAATTGCTCGCGAAAGCTGTACACGTACAAATTAAGCAGGTGGCGAATTGAATACAGATGGAAGAGAGAGAGAGAAGGATGAAAGCGGAAGGCCAGCAAACGCGGAAGACATTTCGCGCGACACGTTTAGTCCGGGCTATTAAATGGCATTTGGGGGAGGCGAGAGAAAGTTGCCACGGACCGAAAGACATTTCTATTCATTGGATAGATATCGGCGGATACTTTTCTGATTTTATTTCAATGACAAGTACAGAAAGAATGCCCGTGAGAGCCTCCAGCGAATACTCGGGACTCATTCGGAAATTATTCCCTCTCTCACTCTGGTCCCCAGTTGCATTACGATTTTACCTCCCCCCTGCTTTTCTCGCTTCTTTGCGCTTAATTCGCGCTTTTTTACGACTCCCCCTTGCCCATCCCAATCCTTACCTATTCAATTACTCGCTCGCCTGGAATTAACTGTTTATATCCCCTATAGACACTGGGTAGCTAGCTTGCAATCTCTATTTAACTTTCCTGCGAATCGCAATTTTACATGCGGAAAATAAAGCAAAAAAAAAGAGATGTAAAAGCAACAAAAAGAAGGCACTGAAATCGGAAAAACAGTATAAAACGAAGAGTCCCTTCTCGCTCGTTTGTCGGGGGGAAAATTTCAAGCACGCGAACATCTCTAGAACACAAAATAAGAAGAAAAAGAGGAAAAAAGGGGTTGGGGGGGTACTTAAGCCAGTACCTATTAATCCTGGAGTCAGCGCAACGTTACACCGTCATTTAATGCTCGGTAGCTCGGTGCACAGTTAAAGGCAAAAAAGGAGCAAAACAAGAAAAAGAAGAAGAAGCGTACGGGAGTGGGTGCGGGTATAGAGGATAAAAAAGGGCAGCAAGGGCACACGCGTATCGCGCGCGCAGAGCATAATTCGGGAAAGAAACTGAGACGGGCCATCATCAATTACGCGCGAGTTCTGCTGCGCTTTTAAAACGGGCTCGCGTCGCCGCTAAAATGCGTGTAGCTAGGAGGAAACGTGCGTAGCAGCAGCAGCGGCGTTACAAAGAAAAGAGAGAGAGCGGCTTGTCGGTGGACTTCCTCTGCCTCCGCTGTCCGCAGTCGCGCTTCGGACGAGAAGAAGAGCGAAAGGGGACGTAAGGTATGCGCGTCCGAGTGACGACGCGAGGAGAGAGACGACGACGTCGTCGAAGAGTGAGCGACTCCCATAAATTCTCCCTTGCTCCTATTCGTCCTTCTTCTCTTTTGCCTCTCCTTCGTTTCTTCAGTGTCCTTCTCTCCGCGCGGTTTTAAGCTTCTCCCGAGATATCCGCGCGACACGAGAGCGATTCTTTAGCGCGTCTGCGTCTCTCGAGGTTATAGGAATAAGCGCGAGACTCGGCTGTGTGTGAAACGAGCGCCGAGGCAGAGGCGATAAAGATGCGAGATCAGGTGCGCCGAATAGAGAGAGGATGTGTGAGAGAAAGAGAAGATAGCGGGAGGCAGAACAGCCGCGGCTGCAACGAGAGAGGGGCCTTGCTCGCCTAGGCGCGTTTCACATGGAAATCCTCTCATGAATATCCTTTAAGGGATTTCTCGGCGCGTATCTCTCTCCCTTTCTCTTTGTCCTCCTTTCTTATACCAATCTGACTGGCTGTCTAGAAGCTCACTCTCTCTCTCTCTCTTTCCCTTGCGTCTACTTTCCTGCTGGGCGCTTTCGTAATGGGAAGAAAATTTTCGCCCGGCAAAATTCAACGTATCACGGGGCACTTTACTCGAGATTTGTATTTAATTTCGCCTAGCAAGGCCCCATGTCTAACTCCCCTCCCTTTACCCCCCTACCGCTCTTATACCAAAATTTCGTTAACTCCGGAAACAAAGTTTTGCCGTCGTCGTCGTTGTTGTTGTTGTTGTCGGTGGAAAGATTCAAGACAGCGGGATCACCGCGACGTTACGGCTCTCGGCTCAGCTAACTGCTTTCCGTTGACGTAAACTTCATTTACGCGATTCTCTCTCTTCCTCTCTTGCACTGCACAAAAGCAAAAGCGTATATCCACTCGCCTTGCTTTATTAATCTCGTTATGGCGCGTGAAAAGACTTATGATGACGAGAAAGCCTTTATCGCTCGAGCACCTTTCACCCCCCCCCCCCCCCGCCGTAAATCATCATTATTATTATTATGAATATTATTATGGCTTTTCGTTTAATCTATGTTGGCCCTTTTCTATTTCTCTTTATTCCGAAAATTCGTCTTACACAAAAAAAAATTTATTTTAAATTCCCACATAGTTAACGCTTTCCTCAAAGCTCGTCATTACTATTAACCTTACAGCTAAAAAGATACCGATAATCCATGAATAAAAATTAAAAAAAAAATTATCAATTCAAACCAAGACCGCTTACACCATTTCCCAAACGAAAGTCTAATCCCGCTCTGTACTTTCGTAACACTAGCCCACTTCCGGCTACTCTCTTTCCCACCTTTTTCCCTCTCTCGCAACGAAAGTAATCAAACTCGCCTTTTTTTCTTAACCCTCCTCTTCTTCTTCCCTACCCGTTCCACTTTCCGTCATTTCCCGTTTTAGGGGGAGGGGATGCACAGCCTCTCGCTACCAGCATTCCTCGATATTGCCTGGGTTAGAGGCCAGCAGACGCAAAGGAGAGCGGGGGGGGGGGGGGAGAGGCACAAATCGAACCAATGAAGGGGGCCAATCGTCCAGTAAAGCGAGCAGGACTCGAGGGAGGGATGGCAAGGGACCGAGGGCAAGGAGGGGAGTTAAGGGAGGAAGAGAGGAGGAGGACAATGAGCGAGTAAGTCAGCCCCTGGGCTTGTCTAATGCATATTAATAAGGCCCACTCTCGCGCTTGCCTCTGGCCGTAGTCCTGGTTAGAGTCCAGAGCCGTGGGCGCCTGCCGATAGCTCTGGACTATGGACGTGGGGGTCTACTGGCGACCGACGATCGATCCAAATGGTAGAGGCAAGAGAGAGATAGAAAGAGAGGGAGAGACGAGAGGGATATGGGGAGCAATGCGTATGCTCTGATATCGATTCGCTGGATCGGTTCTCATTGATGGAGCAGTCGCTATTGCTACTGCTCTTGGATCATCACGTTTCTCTCTCTTGTGTAATCAATAGAAAAAACTGCGCATTGCTAATATCAATTTCCACAATTAATCGACTGAAAGGGAAATTGAAGGGAAAGTCGAGCGCTATTGTTCGAAATGGATGGTTTGAATTAAGATGACTTATCGATTCGGTTTTGATGATGGCGATAACGAAGGAATTGAATTATCATATTGAAATTAAATTATAGTAAAAAATTAATCTATAATTGTACAGCGTTGGGGAAAGAAAAAAAATAAGAAGGCATTCGAAAATTGAATACTTAACTGAAGTAAACGGAAAATAAAAGTATAAAATAGAGGAAACAGTAGAAGAAGAAGAGGAGAAGAAGGAGCAGAGCAGCAGCAGGTCGATCTGGCGAATCATCTTTTTTTTTTGTTCCGGTACTTTTCTTACGTCAGTCACGATGAACATGTCCCCACGCTTATTAAATCCACTTGTGCAAGGTCGTGTCTTGTGTGAGTAGACAAAGTGGAAACGCAGCACCGTGGAAAAAGGAACACTTAAAGAAAGTAAGAAGCTCAGCAGTAGCACTTTAGCCTCGGCGGCAGGAAAGCTAAAGTAGGCGACAGGCTAAAGCGCACAAATAGAACGGAGCAAAATAAAAGAGAAAGAAAGAAAGAGGCAGAGAGGCAGAGACGAGAGAAAGAGAGACATTGGACTTGTCCAATTTCGAGCTGACCTAGACGCGCGCACGTTTCTGCAATTCGAGGGAGAAAGAAGGAGGAGGGAGTAGGAAGCTCGCCAGTCAAGTGGCCCATCCTGCCAATCATATAAGAACAAGACTCTCTGCGCCGGGGCAATTGCGCGCAGGATGGAAAGCGTGGTAAATTTCGGAGGAGCTTACTGACCCCGGCAATACGCCGAGTAGTCTCGTGTTAGGGAGAAAAATGTAATAGGGCTCGTGCTGGGATAGCGCTCGAGAGGGCAGTGCGAAAAGGAGCAGCCGAGAAGAGGGTCGGGCAAGATGTACGTGGACATAAGCCCCGGCCAAATTGAAAATTGCTATGGCTCGTGTGTAGGTGTGCGAGGGAGAGCGAGAGATAGAGAGGAACCTTCCTTCATATCTGACCTTCTCGCAATGCGGTATACGGAGGAATGAAGGGGTTCAGCCTGGGTAATGGATGAACGGACTCTTCTGCTTACCTTCGTACTCGCTTTGAAAAATTCGAAATTTTCTTCAGCGCGCGGGTATGTGTATGTACACGTATGGCTCTCGTGTCCGAACCCTCGGCGTTCGGGGCTATAGATATGCAAAACTCGACTGGGAAATCAAGCTCGAGTATTTGAAGTTAGTCAATTTTTAAAATTGATACAGTTATTTCTCTCGAGCACACACCTGTTTAGCTATGATTTTAGTTATATTCAAAATTTCGAAATTTTTTATTAAACTAAATTGAATTTATTTTATTTTATTTACAATAATCAGATAAACAGCTTTGAGTAAACAAAAATTTGTCTATCGAGATAGTCGTATACGAATGCAACGAAACCATTCTCGCACCTCTACATGTCTCCTCCGCACACGCAAGGCGCACCTAACCCAGCCACATAATTCAGGGTACGTGATCAGGGCGCCAAAGCTGTCCAGCAAGAGACTGTACATTTCTCCGGCGAGTCGTGAAACGGCTTGTACAGGGTGCCAGTAGCCAGTCGCAGTGAATTAGTCCAGTCTCTCGTGGACGTCGTGGGAGAAATCGGCAAGCTCTTCCCTCCGGCGCCTTTCTCCGTTTCTCTATACCCAATAGCCCTTGGCTTTCGGAAAAGGACGATCGAATCGATAGAGCTCGAGGAGAGAGAGCCGCTCGAGCTTACGTCTGCGGCTGGAGAAGCTGCAATAGAACCTCTCCCGGCGAGCTGCTCGGAGGAGAGGGATAATGTCGAGATGGTCAGGGCCGAATGTCGCGGTATAGCTTCAGATGCTTTAATCTCTGGTGGAAGGGGACAAGAGGAGGAAGATGGAGAGAGGTCTAGGGCTGCAATATGTGCAGCAGCGCCCTATACTCCAGAGAGAGAGAGACAAAAGGGGGCCAGCGAAAGGGCAGAGGGGGTAGGGAAAGCTACTCCGAGATAAATGGCGCAACGGAATGCACGCGAAAATAGTGATTTAGATTCGGCTTTAGATCTGGATAATTTATTTAGTGTGGATATACCGTGTGTGAGGGTGTAGGGTGTTTGCGCAAAAAGCGAGGAAATTTCAAGCGAAAATTTATACGCCACTGCTGGGGGGGAAAGAAGGGGAAAATTTTTCAAAGCATTTTGTGCCCGCGGCGGCCGCGCTACGGCGATATAATATTTCATTTTAAATAAATAAATGTAAATAACCCGGCATTTGAATGAGATAACCAGCCTGCGAATGGATTCGCGGGTTATGTATAGTATACGGAATTATTTAGTGGGTCGATTGAATTTCTCTCGCGCGCTTGTGTGCGTGTGTGCGCGCGCCTAAGGTGTATTTTTTGAAAACTATTTTGTATATACGCGTATTTATTTAAACTGGCCTCTTCGTAAATGCGCTTTATGGTCGTTGTATTTCTGCGAGCATAAATCCAGAAGAAAATTATCAGCTCTCGATATGGATGGTCAATTTCCAGGGGATATATCCAAAGCGCGTCGATTTATTATCGAACAGCAATATCGCGTAAACTAACATTCAGCCGCACGGCCGTATCTATGATGTAATGCCATTTCTATGACCGCTCCAAATATTCTCTATGAAGCTATTACATTTGAATAACCTTTTGATTAAAAATATGTACGAATATCCCTCTAGTCCACAACTCCATTGCGTTGCCCCTTTAATATAGTGCACACGTATATATTGTGAAACATTAACAAAAGTCATTTATTTAAAAAGAAAAAAAAACAGAAAAAACAACATTAAAACTAGAATTAAAATAAAAGAAGCGAAAATAAATATTATCAGTTTCCTCCAGCAGTCTATTGAGCTGCAATATGCAAAAGAGGATTTCATAAATAAGCACTGCTTACGTCACTCCCAACACGTTTTATAAACGAGCTCTCCCACGCGAGACCCTCACGAATAGCTTTCGTGTCCTTCGGAGTCCATCCTCGTAACTTTTTGTAGATTTTCCATTCAACGCACTCACACACACACACACACACACACACATTCTCGACGAACACGCTCGAGCATGCAGGGACAAAAAAAAAAGAATCGAGTTCCACGCGGGCTTACAAGCGAATTTTCCTGCTACAGCCCAAGCACGCGGTGACTGGCGGAATGCGAGATCGCGAGAAAGGGAGAGCGTCCAGAAAGCGTCCTAACGACGCGCCCCAGTATACATACGGAGGGGGACGCAGGGAGGGGGGGCGCCAAGGCGGAAGCTAAGGAGGAAGGGTGTGAAAGGCCCGTATTACCAAGTGGACTTGACGACGGGGCAACGTGTCTCCGGGCAGACGTCGTCTTCGTGTCCCGGGAGAGGGTTCCGCCTGGAATACGGGACGTAATGGTGTCGAGTCTCTGCGCCCGGCGCAGCGAAGAGAGAAAGAGGGAGCAGAGCTTCGAGTGGACGAAATTGAGAGAGAGAGAGAGAGTCGGAGGAAGCTTAGCGTCTGGCAAGCTGCCCGGACATACAGGGCTCTTCCTTCGTGACGAGCTTGTTAAACTTATCGAAAGCGTCAAATTAGAAGAGAATCAGGGACCCCGTTCCTTACCCTCCTTCCCCTTCTTTGCACCTTTCACTACCTATCCTGCGTTATTTCTCGCTTTTTTTTCTTCATTCTGCTGTCGTGCATATACCGCGTTTTACTATTGTCATCTTTTTTGTTTTTCTTCAAATTTTTATATCAACCTTGTGAATAAAATATCAACAAGCTTATTCTGTAGACAACGTTCGATTGATCACCGCATTGTATGTGTTCGGCTTTCGTTCGGATAATGGAAGGGGCATTAATAAATTGCTCTCATTCGAAATATTTTGACCCTCGCGCTATCCCCGCTCTCCCATCGTTCTCTTTGTGGCGCTCGAGCAAACAATGCGAACTACAGGCAGCCAAGTTTTTGCAGGATTTGTGTATGAAAAAATCACGTTCGTTTTATTAATCAGCAATAACAACCGAAACGTATAAACAATCAACGCATCTCGCCTCACATAAATCTCTCTTTCTCTTACGAATTACAACATTTCCATCCAACTGTATTCGAAGCGATAAGCGCTCACCGCTTGATGATACCAGCGTGTATTCATAGACTTTTTCGAGCTAGCAAATAAGTCGAGCCAAGGGGGGGGGGTCGAAATCCAAGCCAAATGATATCTGCGTGGAATATAGCCCGACACGCTGTAGAGGAAGAAGAAAGGGAAGAGAATGAGAGATAGAGCCCCGGTATACGCATCAACGGGAGAGAAGCTTTAATGAGATCAGCGCCACGCTGTGCGCGAGGGCAATTTGTTAATGTACGCTGCGGGCATTAATATCGCGCCCTTATTTGGCGCTTCCTATCCCGAAGAGCGATAACAAGAAAACGCCAATCGATCCAGGCCCCGCTCGTTTTTCAATGCGGCAATTCGCTAAAGGAAGGGATCGTTAAAGCCTTTCTCTTCAAAAAGCTCATATAAAGTTAACCGAAAACTCGGAGCTACATAAGCGACAAGGGAAATAGAGAGTTCGAGGAATCTCACGGGGAGTCGATTATCATAAAGCCCAGCGAATGCGAGTTGTACGCGAGAGTAAAGCAAGAGGAGGGGAATCGGGTCTGTAAAAACTCGCTGACGCGCAGTGTCCTTGGTGATTGAGGGTGAAAAATCGAAGAGCACGCGTACTCTTCGTCGATTTTATTTTGCCCTATACGAGAGCGGAGCAGCTGGATGATATACGAGTGCTCGGGAGGAAGGAGCCGAGCAAAAGAAGGAAGTTGGGAATCGAAGTGACGCGCCGATACACCTGTAATTATCGTGATAAATCACGGAGAGGAGAGCTTGTCCCGGAGCCGATGGTTAATTATTAAAGCGAGAGGCGCAGCGATAACTCGATACCAGACGATACGTATGCTTGTTTTTTTTTCGTTTTCCTTTTCTTCGTATCTTCATTCTTGTGCACTTGTGTTATTCTTGCGACCATGCTTATCTTGCGTTTTAAAATATAATTTTTGTGTGACAAGTACAGTTGTAGAGGAGGGAAAAGCGTTTGATTGACGATAAATCGATGAGAGTGATAGCAATGGTCTTTTTCTCCTTTTTTTTTTGCATTATCTTCGTTCGGACGTAAATCGTGGTTTTTAGGAATAATTTAATTGAACAGCGAATCTCTTCTTCTCTCTCTCTCTGTCTCTCTGTAATTAAATTGAAAGAATTTTTTGTCTTGGATAAATCTTCTTCAGCGGGATATAACGGGATTGCTCTCGACTCCGATCTCTTCGCTCGCTCGTCGCGGATAATTGATGCCAGTCAAACATTTTTTACTCCCCCGGCAAAAGACTTAATGCGCGCCCACGAGCACGGAAGCGTCCCTATATAGTTTAATGAGAGAATTTTTATAAAATAAAACGTGGATGAGACGAGAAGAAGGAGATCGAGCACCTGAAAAATTTTATCTTCGCCCCCACTAAAGTGGTATACATAGATATAGCTTCTGTGGGGAAAGAAGCCTGGAAAGAAGAAAACGACCCTTTGTTCATTGCGTTTTAAATCCATTGGCTGACTTGCCGATTCGCCTCTGGGCCGCGGTATCTAGGGGATTCCCTCTTCTTTTTTTGCCCTCTTTCTCTCTCTCGTAATACGGTGAAGGTCCAAAAAATTGACCGGCTACCCGCATGAAAGATGCTGAGTCGAATTTTCCTGCAAAACGTGTAATACTTCAGCTCAGCCTTAATCCAGAAAAATCCAAAAATTGCATTTTATCTTTTAACCCATTAAATTCCCCATCTTATCAGCAATTGCGTACGTAATCAAAAAACCCCCCAATTCTCAAAGTAAAACACACACCAGACATTCCTCAAACTAACTATCGTCCAATCTCCAAACGTATATATCATACAACCTAACCTCTCCCGCTCTACAAACGTGCAGTGGTACAACCCCATAAAATGTGATAATCGTCACGTCCATCGTGTTTACCGAGTCCGCCTGAATTCCGTCTGGTCATTTCCATCAGCGGGCTACGCGTACCGCATACAAAGCCGCGTCTTAATTAGTCTCTCGAACTCGGCGACGAGAGTAGTCCCCGTAGACTCTCGCTTCATTGAAAATTAAACCCCAGCGCAATATAAGACTATACAGCAGCACTGATGCTGCTACTGCTGCCGCTGCCGGCTCAGATTTTCGCCGCCCGATAAAACCATTAATTTAGATAAACCTCCTCTATTTATTTTCCGCTGAATGAAATATAGCCAAGATACCGCCATTCCGCCCTACGCTCTTCTCTGTCTCTCTTTTACCCTGCACTGCTCGTCCGCGAAATTGATGATGAAATAAAGTGGCGTGGAAAAATGCAAAAAAATAAAAGAAACCAACAACGAGCAACAACAAAATGTAGAAGAGTATAGAGTACGGGTAGAGCGAGAGAGAGAGAGAGAGAGAGAGAGAGAGAGAGAGAGAGTGAGATAGAGGGACACACAAAAGCGGCGCGGAAACGGCTGACGCGCGCTCGACTCGCGACAGCAGTGGGTCCGGCAAGTCGAAGCCCCGGCGGAAAATCAATTATCGTCATTACTCGCTCCCTCTCTCTCTCACTCGTTGGGGATCCTGACGTGGCTGGAGCTCCGGTGATGTATGTTGCCCCGAGCCTAGCCAACGCGCAACAATCCGTTACCCCACTCTCACGAGCTTACACCTACACAAGATAGAAGCCTCGCGATCGAGCGATAGAGAGAGAGGGGGGTCAGACGGTAGGTAGAATCCTTCTCTCTCTCTCCCGACCTCAAAATACCATTGCATCACGAGGCAGCAATTTGTCACGGCTAGTGCTTATTAGGCAATTCCCGGGTGCGCTGTAGAGGCGGAGGAGAGGCCCTTCTCTCTCGGCCGTCGCCGCTGCCACCAGCGAGCGACTCCCGGTCATTTATCGACGCGTCTACGATGCTGTGAATTTCATTAAAATACCGGCAAGATTGGAGCGCGCTTACTACCCGCCAGTATAATTCTCCTGCCTCGCTTTCTCTCTCACCTTCTCGCGCGCGGACGAGGAGCCTCCTCGAATGCCCCCTCCCCCTTTGCCGCTCTGTATCCCGGCTGCTGTGCCATCTATTGCGCGCAGGAACGCCTGTCTCTGGCTCGATCGCCGGCAAATGCAAGCCCTCCGAGATGCTGCGCTGTTGTAGCAGTGGGCAAAAAGGGCGGGGGAAAGGGAAGAATTGTTCCCGGGCTCTCGGTAATGGCAGTCCAAATATTATAGATTGTAACTGCATTCTTTTCAGAGCAGCCGGGTTATACAGCCTCGAGAGAATAATTCGCGATTCTGGAATTCGAGCCCGCCACCGACAGAGAGAGAGAGAGAGAGAGAGAGAGAGAGAGAGAGAGAGAGAGAGAGAGAGAGAGAGCCCCGGCATTGTTGTTATTGGAGAGGATAAGGAGAAACGACGACGAGGAGGACGACGACGCCTCGGGAAGGAAGCCAGTGCGCTCGTCCCGGGTAATCGATTGCGGTATGCTCTCGAAGCCCGGATGCCGGAGAATTGTTAGCGCGATTTAATAAAGTGCCTTTGTGCCCGGGCACGAGTTGCCCGTCAAGATTGCGCGCCGCTGGGTCGCTTGGATTGTAAAAAATTCAACGAGAGAAAGAGAGGGGCTGTGTTGGATGAAGTTATTAAAGCGCCGATTATCAATGTTGAAAGGGCGCTTTAGGGAAAAGCCAAGGGACGCCGCTTCATTACGTCCGAGTGTCGGATTCAATAAGCTCCATTTTTCGAATAGACATCTTTTAATGGAAATTGATTAAATTGAGAAAGGGAGAGAAACTATGCTTCTTCAAAATGGATTTTCAAAGAATTTGAAAGCTCGGAAAGGATTCCGCAACCTGTTATATATTCCAAAGATATGTTAATGAGCTTTCTTACCCTCACTCGCATTATGTACCAACGAATAGTCTCAATGCTAGCGTAATAGCCAACAATTCGCAGCGGTGGGTCTCTAGTCCTCGTTACCCGTTCCGTCGGCGATTTTTGCCTCCGACACAAATTGCCCTTACCCCACACGCCGCTCACGTCGCTTGGACGAGATCAAAGATTACAAGGCGACACGAGTGCTGCCCCGAGAGTCGCGGAATCGTGAACTATGACTTTGGCTCTCCTGTTGCTTGTGACCGTGGAGTTGGAGCATACCACCGGCTCGCCCGATAATCACGTTAATAAGCTACATTAAGGGCCCGGCGCGCTTTCGTAAGGATGGTTAGTTAGGAAGGTATATAACAAGTTGGATATGCGGGTTTGTACGTGGGTGTGTAATTAAAGAGCGATAGTTAAACTTTTTTTTACTTGTCAAAAAGAATTGCACAACAAATTCCGCTTGATGTACAATTCATCAAAAAGTCGGCATCAGCATTATCGCACCAAAAAAACCTTAACGACCAGCCTGTTGACTATTTCTCAAAAAAAGCGAGTTTATTTTTTATATAAACGACACGCCAAGCTCTATACTTTATGCGGCAGTGCAAATTATTAATATCACCCCGTCATTCGGCATTAATTTCGATTTTATCCCGAAGCCGCTCTCGGAAACCCGTACAATCTCCCTTCGCGTCCCGTTTCCGCAGCCGAGACCCATATATTTTTCATAAGCAACATAAAAAATGAGCAGGGCAATATTCCATCGCGGCTTGAATGCCGAGCGAGGTGCGAGAGGCATATATAGCAGCGTCGAAAAGCCATATCTCGGCGCCTGTTGAGCGAAAAAATTGCTGCGCGCGTTCCCTGGGAATTCGCATAACGAGGGTAAAAGCGAGAGAAGCTATATAGAACGGCTGGAGGGTGAAAGAGAGAGAGAGAGACGTAAGACGCGTATACGTATAGGAATCGGCTTGATGAATAAGTCGAGCTCGACGCCAGGGTGGTAGGGGGAGAAGCGTCGATTCCCATAGAGCGAGAGAGAAGAAGAACGTCAGCGCGCATAGTCGCGCTCATCGTCGAGACTGGCGCGTTAAGAGGGAGGGCGGCGTCACAGAGAAATCGAGCCGACAGATGTGGAGGAAGGATTACCTCTACGGCTCTCCTCCTCGTCGTCGAAGCTTTGAATCTGATAGCGATTGCTTGCGGTCTACGCTTCCACGGGCTTTTAAGGTATTGGCCCCCAAGGGCCAATTCAGACACGGACCCGAGGCCTTCTTCAGGGGGGGGGAGAGCTTTCGTTTGCGAAGCCGCGCGCGTCTGAGATATTATACGGCCGAGATGAGCGATTGCGACCCCATTCGACCGAGCGCCCCGTATACTCCCCTGTGCGTACTCGTCCTCCTCGTGCGGGCTACGTGTGACCTCATCAGCGATCGCGCTCTACCCTATACGCGCCGGTTCAATAAGACCTTCCGTACCCATGGATCGGGAGAGATGCTAAACTCTTGTACGCGTCTCCTCTCGCTTTTACCCCCTCACCCTCCCTTGCCTACTCTTCAAGCTCTTCTGAGCTGAGCTCCCGTGTTATTTGATATCTTGACTTTCTTGTTGATTTTTTTCTTCCCTTTTTTTTATCGGCGGTTTCTCGCGTATTTGCCAAGATTATTTATTGCATAAATTCGCAGCCGCGCGACAGCTCTCTCGCAAGTATTATCGCGTATATTTTTTTCTCGATTTTTTTTTACTCGAGAAAAGCTCCGCTGCTGTAAGAGACGTTCGACGCATAAAACTTATCGGTTACGCTTTTTTTTTATATTTATCGATAAAAATGAGCTTTTTTTTCCTTTGGAAATATCGAGGCTTTTTTATCTATGCAACATTTTGAACAACCAAGTTCTAACGATGTTTGTTTGCGTCGAATTTTCGTTTCTAATTCAGTTCACTTGTTGATTAAGTTTCAATTCGATTAAAGATTTTTCAACGAAAGTATACAAAGCGCGCTTGTTGTAATACGCTAGGGGGGTTTTAATTAAAATAACGCACGCGATGAAAAATGTTTACAACCGCAGAAGGAGAAAGTCGTTGGGAAAAAACTTTATGAGCTTATATACGGGGGGCCAAGAGGGAAAATACGCGCATAAAATAGCTGCGAGGATTGCCAAGTATAAACCGCGGACTCGCTCTCTCTCCCTCTCGGCTCCCAAGATATTCCAGCATAAAAATTTACGCCATGTTTACAGGACACTTTGAATCTTAGTGGCTCAGAAAATTCTCTCAAATCGTTGCCGACTGTAAATCGCTCTGGTGAAAATGGCCCCGAGAAATGCTTCCACTTTCCCCAAAGGTCAAACGTCCTTGAATAAACACTGGGATTTGCTTTGACAATTTGAAGGACGGAATTATTAATTGAAAAGCTAGAGGGTAGACATGGGCTATAGGTCCAAAGAAACGTCAAAGATTAAATCCAGTTGCGATTAAGCAGATATCGGATGATGAGAATCTGATATTCGGCCAAGAGCCCAAAACCCGGAAGTCGTTACGACTCTCTCTCTCTCTCTCTCTCTCGCGCGCGCGCACAGGGGCATTATTGCGTATCATCGCCGGGGTCTGATCTCCGCTCCTCGCGCGAGCTTTTTGCCTCTTTCGGTCGTGTCCTCTCTTCTTCTTCCTCAAGCGTCCGTGAAGGAGATTACCCCGGGCAAAAGGGAGAGAGAGAGAGAGCTCGGGGAACACTTTATGCGGAGCTTCATCAATCAACGTGGAAAATAAATAAATTTCCTTCCGTCGTAAAGGCAAAAGAGGATATTTCAGGTTCCTTGCACAACAAAACACGAGCCACATCCCCCTCCTCCTTCTCCTTGCGTCGTTTTGCTATGCTTTATTCAACGATCGATTTCCTTTGACTCGCGTTGTTATTTATTGTTATTATTTTTGCTATGACTAAAGCTTTGAAAATGAAACGTTTTTCAAGATTGAACGAGTTAAGGGATGAGTATTATACAGAGACGGTTAAGTCCAAAAGTAAATTGTTGTTGCACGAGAAGATTCATAGTTAATCTCGTGCGGGGGGGAGGCTTTAAATGCGATATGCCCGGCCATTAAATATTCATTTTGCATTTTGGGATTGAATTAAAATTCATAGCCCGCTAGATTACGCGGGGCTTGTTTTTGATTTTATGTAAATTCGAGCATATGATTATTTGCGCGCACGAAATAAATAGGCCACCTGGCGGCATATAGTATAACAGTGTGTGTGTGTGTGTGTGTGTGTGTGCGCGCGTGTGTGTGTGTAAAAAGGGGGGGGCATGTGGGTGTACGTATTTAGTAAATAGTCGGTACATGCATGTGCGCTGTAAGGCAAACCAAAAAGAGCGTCCAGGGGATTCCCATTAATTGTAACGAGTTTGCTTGGGAAGGCTTACGCTATAACATATTGGAGCAATTTCCGTGCGCGCGAGAGGAGCGGCTACCAGGGCATGAAGAAGTTCTCTCTTACCTGAAACAGAAAGGGTGCAACGGGGATTTTAGTTTGGGCGTTAAATATTATGGAAAAAATTCTTTTAAAATTATTTATTTTTTTATTATAATATTAAAAAAACTATAATTATTTAATTATGTATTAACGCAACAAAAAAAAAGTTTATGTAATTATTCAACGGAGTACTTCTATAATTAACCTTAAAACTTTCATCCAAAATTAACGTTCTCTACCCCCCTCCATCGCCACTGAAAAGCTCTCCTACTTTAAACTAAAGCTCCAGCTGCGTAATTCAGCTCTCTCTCTCTCTCGAAGTGGCCCGGAATAGAAATAATCGAGAAAGTAGGAGAAACGTCAGCGTTTAGCCAAGCGCAATAAGCATCACATTTGCGGCAAACGACAATTCGAGACAATTTTTCTCGATTACAGTTAAAACTAGTAAAAAAAAAAGAGAGAAAGAGCTCGAGCTAGCTAGGCCATCGTCTATAAAATTCCTGCGCCTTGGCAAAGAGGTCTTTCCAAGACGGCTCTCTTGCCCGCGATAATAGATACGAATTGATTCAGCAGTTCGGGCTTTCGATTTGTCCTGGTTTACTCTTATCGCGCAAGCGCATTCATATTACATTCTTGCCAGCGGCTCTACTTTCCAACCTCCCCCTTCTCCTACCACCCTCTTGCCATCTCTCTCTCTCCCTTCCCATCTAAGCTTTCAAAGGCAGGGCCAAAAGATACGCTGCACGCACGAGCACTCTCTCTCTCTCTTTCTCCCCGGAAATTGCATCCTGCACGCTTACCCCAGACGGGCTCTAGCGCATACCCCCCCGTATACTCTCCGAGTGGCCGGCCTATCAAGCGAGGATAGAGGAAGGAAAGAGAGTAAGAGAGGAAGAGAGAGAGAAAAAGAGAGAGAGATAGAGATAGCCGAATCGATGCCGAGCCACGCCGATGTACTTACGGCCCGAATAGCAATTCGCGCGCATAATGCTCGCTAGCTCGCTCACACATGGCCATCTTCTAACGCTCCGGACGAAATCTGCGTTATGCGCGAGAGTGGCAGCCACTTCTCGCGCGCTCTCTCTTAGATTTCGGACAAATCGACGAATATCCTCCCGTAAAACAGGGCCTCAGTGTAGGCAAATACAAGCGTAATGGCTCATGAATAATTCGATGCCGCGCAGTTTAGAAGGCTTCATGAATATTAAGGCCTTGACTATTCTCTCTCGCTCTACGTGGGACCAAGTCGCCGACGAGCCGTGCACTCGACGCTGACGCGCGCGCGCGCGTGTTTCAGCGATTCTTTTTGAATTCTAATCGGTGCTCCGGCACTTAAGCAAAGCGGCTTTGCTTATGCCCTCCTCCCCGCTCGCTCTTGTACCAAAGAGCCCCGGGGACACTCCCCCCTTAGCCGCGAAACCGGCGAATCCTTTTTCTCTTTGTCCTTGCCGGCCGTCGTCGTTGTGCATCCCCTTTGAATCAGCAGTATCTAGATACTACGGGGGACGCATGCGCTTAACTGAAATTCGCCAGTTCAGCTCTTTTGGGACTTTCGCATATTCTACCGAGCTTCCGCTCTATATGCGCCGAGGAGCTTGAGTTTTTATATGCATCGTAAATGATGAGATAAAAGACGAAGATGCTGAGGGGGATCTACGGTGGCACGAGTCATGGATTGATCAGCTGTGCTATCAAACATTTGATTACAAACGGGGTTAGTTTAGTTATTTTAAAATTATCCCTGATATCGATCCACACTCGGATGTAAAATGTTTTAATGGAACTAGTATGCCTTGGAGAATAGGTGATACTTTACGTGCGTCATACCTGGAAACTCGTTTTGTAATTTACTCGTATTAATGTTCGAAAAGTTGCACTTTTTATAATTATTCCCGTTAGCGGAATATTTTGTAACGTTGTGAATTCTCCTCCCTAGTGTCAAGGCACGGTATAAACCTGCCAGGTCAGCATGGGAGGAGAACTGTTACAACTATTACTGCTTCT